>VACF01000452.1:0-47181 GCA_006891605.1 Pleurozium schreberi | reverse complement strand
TTAGGTGATGAAATTCATGTTTTAGGAGATAAATAATTATCTTAAATTTACTTTAAATTGTGTGAACTTTTTTTGCTGTGGCTTTCGAAGGTTGATGAAGCCAACGACATTTCTAGTATTCCAACACTGGTAGGCAATAAAAAAGGGCGCCTGATGTTGAAGAGGAAGTTGTTTCTTGATGTGCCAGTTGCAACTGACCAGTTGATCAAGGACAGGTCGATAGAATTCGATTACAACCAAGTATGCTCTTTAATCCATCTCCATTTTCTATGTACAGATGTCGGTAGTAGTAGATAAATATTATTACGTTTACAAATGCTCTTGGGTCACACTTCTGAAGCTGATTGGTTGGTTCATGCGAGATGATCAATACTTCATTTGGAGTGGGACACAGGCAGTGCATGAAGTGGTGACTGGAGCATACTTGCTGAAGTCGAGRGATGCACTGATGTTAGGAGCTTTACAACTGCGAGTTGATCTTGAGGAATACAAAAAAAACACCGAAAAGTCCTTAAGGTAAAGATCTTGTTAAGATTAATAATCATGCTTAAATTATGTATATTAATATATATGTATACAGATATCAATGACAGAAGTGTGACTACATTTCAAGAATGAGAGAGCCGCTTGAACCGATTGTTATGTAGTACAAACGTCGACAACTTCCCCGGGGAATAAAAAAGAGTTTTTTTTTTTTGCTTCACTTCAATTTTTCATCAGGATTGTGCAAATACTTACTATTGATTGAGAAGGATTTAGTTAATTCTACACAATGCCAATTGATGTTGAATTTGGGTTCATGCAGGGGCGTGGACATGCACAAATATGAGCCGAAGACGTTTGTTACTGGAAATCGAGAGGACTGGAGGGCTGACCTTGTGAAAGCCTTCCAATCCTTGCCGGAAGAACCCAACAAGATTGTGCGCATGTCCGATTACGTTGATTATCTCAAGAGCAGATGCGCCCTCTATCAGTCGACCTGGATGTTTGTGAAGGTGACTCCCTCCTAGCTCGAGCATGTATTACACTACTCAAGTTTCTAGCTCTCCATGGTATAGAAATCAGTTGCATCTTCGGTGGAGAATTGCCTAATCCTCCTTGTGAATCCTGATAGAGACAAAATTCATGAACGTCTCCACGATGTCTTGGTTTTTGATTACAAGTGAAAATACCCTCTCATACGCGGCTAGCTCACAACTTACATTTGTTCGTGTTCCAGCAAAAGGGAGACTCAAAGTTACCGGTCGAAATGTTTGTAGCTATCAATGCGACGGGTGTCTACTTCTGCGATCCTGTAATGAAGGTTAGTACGTCAGTGTTATTAAACACTGGTCAGAAATGTTACGATTTCAAACAAGAGTGTTCAAAGAAGGTTATTTAAAAGWATTTTCTTAGAATYTGTCATTTTKATTTCAACTATAAGCTCTCAATCGGCATCTTGGCGATCGAGGGACAAACCATTTCGGTGGCGCTGTTTTTACATTGGTTTGACGACCTGCTCGACACAAGAAGTGAACCTGCTTGCCAGAGTCCTCAACGAGTGTCTTCAAAAGTTAGACAAATGCAACAAACTTGCTATGATAATCTGGCAACAGTGGGTTGAGCAAGATGACTGACCGTGCAAGTCAACGACAAACTCTCTAAAAGCAACTTGTTACTTGTATCTAAAATAAGAGCATCAAAAACTTCCTACTACAGATATGAATTGCACATATAGAATAAGAATACTGTATAGAATTAAAAAATGCCATTTACAAAGTATCCCATTTAACCTGGAAACAGAATTCGAGCGAGATAGCACGACCATTTCATAAGGTCTTCTATAATTGCAGTACTAAAATACAGTAGAAATTCGTAACCCTATCAACATAACCCCCAAAAGCTGCAGCATCGCATGTGTGCAGCATCTGTGATACGAAAAAGACCAAAGGAAACTAAAGGCTTCTTCACACTTGTGAGTCTCATCTCCAGATTGGCGACGTTTTAACCGTAGCATCGGATGGGGTCGTTGCACATCTTGGCAGCGGATTGCTTCCGCCCGCTCATACCCTTCTCCAGGTACTGCTGATGGTACTCCTCGGCTAAGTAGTAAGTGGTTGCAGGCAGAATTTCAGTCATGATAGGCTTCTTCAATTTCGCTTCTTCTGCTTTCAGTGAAGCAATGGCCTCTTCCTTCTGCTCTTCTGAGTGGTAGTAGATGCCCGATCGATACTGTGATCCTACGTCGTTACCCTGCAAAAGTAGAAGTGATTTGAAAAATTAGCATACTGTAACCATTGGGCACCCATCTTCTTCTTACAAACTCCCTCTCATCGCCAAGTTTACAGAAGACGAGGACCTGGCCAGCCCTTTAGGGTTTCACATGGACAGAAGATTTGCAATTTTTTGCAGGAAATTGACGAAGTGCGAGTTCACAGACCTGGCGGTTCTTTTGAGTGGGGTCGTGTTTCTTCCAGAAGGCGTCGAGGAGCTGCTTGTAGGCGACTTGCGCAGGGTCAAACTCGACCTGCACAGCCTCCACATGACCGCTCCTCCCACTGCAAACTTCCTTGTACGTGGGGTCCTTCGTTGAACCCTGCGTGTACCCTACTGAGGTCTGCACCATCACACAACAGTAAACAACAACTCAATCTCAATACCCTTTGCCATCAATAACGTCAGTGCTTGAGACCCTCAACGAGAGAAAGCTCAGAAGGATCCAAATGGAAACAAATCAATTCCCCATGGAGGGCCAATAATAGGAAGCTATATGTATTTGCTTTGAACACCTATAACATTTCATTTTTTATTCAAAAGATGAGTTGACCAAAACAAGTAGAAAAAAAATCTTTGATTTGATGTTCTAGTGGGAGAAGAGAAATTGTGAGTTTAATCAATCTAAATATGTGCAACAACTACAGGTTGAAGCAACAATGGGGCATCCTACTGACCTTGATTAGATTATTAAATTTGGTAGAACCAACCATTGGATCTTCTACCTAGTTTGTTGAAGTATGTATGTTTAATGCTTGTCAAAGTACAAAATCCAATTTATTCTAAAATACATAAGATCTAACTTTAAATATAAATTTTCCTCCCAATTAAAAACTCAATTTTATCTTTTGGGATTTAAAAAAAGATTTGATTGCATTCTACATATTGAATAAGTTAATAATTTTTTGACTTGAGAACCCACAAAAATGAACTCTAACCAAAAGACCTTGATTTTAATTCTTTAAAAAATCATTAAAAAATGTAGGGCTACAAGGATAAAGAAAAAATAAATTATTTATGGCTTTGATCCTTATATACTCAATCTAAACATTAATCACTTTTGAAATTTTATATTTAAAAGTTAAAACTCCTCCAATATATCTATATTAATGATTCATGTAGAGCACTTTGTATTTTTTCCATTGATACATTACATGTTACTTGAAGTTTCCATTGATGTTATTTGAAGTTTTTACTAATTAGTATTAACTAGATGACGTGCACTTTCACAATTATATATATCATTCATCGGTGGACTAATAAGGGATTGATTTCATGTCAATTTGTATTGCTAGAGTCTTTTAGCAAGCCATATATACTTTGTGCACATTTTATTTTTAATTTTTTTCTTAAATCAAATTCAAAATAACTATAGATCTTATTTTTTCAAAATAACTATAGATCTTAAAGTATTACAAATTTGTTAGCAAAACAAAGTCACTCATATATTTTACCTCATTAATAAAAAAAATCTATGCTCTCCACATTACCACTAACAAATAACTAAAGTTTAGAATGTTCGAGACTTTTGAGATTTTTATTTCAACACACTTACTATATTTTTAGTCTTATAACTATTTTAAATCATTAATAAATTGTAGTTTATAAATTTAAATAAATTACAAACTAACTTTGAAAAACTGTTAGTATGTATTGAATTATAAATTCATAAATATATAACAATAGATAAGCATCTGTATTATGATATTGGAAATGATAAGGATCTTTAAGCAAAAAAGATAGCCAAGTCTTGCTTGAAAAGGACATCTTCCTAAGAATAATACAAGGAAATCTCTTCCATGGTAAATTTAAAAAGAAATTGAATTTATAAATTTTATTTTTATTTCTATCTTTTTATTTTTCAATTTTTTTTATAAGTTTATAAATAAATTTCAGCTTCTAAAACTCTTCAATTTTCATATGTTGCTCTTAAAAGCTTGTGATTTTAATAGGTGGCCTTTTCCCTATTATAAAGGCCACTTTACACTTAGAGGATGAGCCAATTCTTTTTGAGAGAAATTGCACAAAATTTCAGCTCTTTTTAGGCTACATGCTAGTCTCAACTACTCATTAAAATAAGATTATAACTGGGACCAATTTTGTCATACGTAAAGGCCTTAAGGTCAAGAAGCAACACTAATTCAATAAAACTTAGTGAAAAGAGAGAGAAGGGAAAAAGAGAGGGGATTGAAATTTTTAGGGCCATTTTTCACCTAGAAGTTGGGACAACTCCCCTTGAGGCCAAATGCACAAAATCCAACAGATTAGATTTTTTGACAAAATAATATTTTAAGCAAAAAGCTTTTTTAATTGAAATCTAACATTTACCCCGAGACAAAATTGGCCTTCCATTTTTGGTGCACCCAAACTAACAAGTTTGGGCCATGTTAGATCACATTTTTTTTAATAGAAAAATTCATTCCACCAAGTTGGCCCAACCTCTACCGTACTAGGTGTAAATGGGTTAAGATCAATTTTTAGAGTTGTGTCTAATTACAAGTGATACAACAAATTGGCCAGGTCTCGAGATGTAAAGAAGTCCTATCATTTCTTTTTATCATCTTTAAAGAAAATATGAGGCCTTTAGAGGGCCATTTGACTTTTAGTTGTGGTACAAAATAGCAAAATCATGAATAAAAAATAAAATTTAAAATAATACTAATAGAAAAATTATTATTTGTTTCCTTGTATTTGTACTTTTATCAAAACTCAAATAGCCCTTTAGCTTAGCGTGTCTTTAAAGGTTTCAATTTTTCTCTGATTTTGTCATTAAGATTATTTGCAATTAAAAATGAATATAGTTGTTTTAAATGAGGATAGCTAAGAGTGAAATTGGATTTAAAATTGACCTACTTAAGATCTTAGAAAGGCTATATAACTTTACATAAATATTCATTTGACTTTTTATCAATTTCCAATAGAGTTAATAAATTACACATTGTTCATATTTGAAAAATTGTACATCCACTAAAAAAAAGTGTGTCCTATTTAATTTAGAAAACAAGTTGACTTGCTAGACCACATGACTCTAAATTTGAGACTAAAGAACTTGAAATTAACTCTCAATTTGACAAATACAAATATGTAGCTATATATTAGTTGTACATTAGTTGTCTAGACAACTAGTCTACATACAATTGAGGACCTAAGGGTAAATGACTATTCAATATATCAATGCAATATCATTCACATGTTGAATTTGTTGATATGAACTTGCATAACTCACATGGATAGTCATGGATTTTTTGCAATCGATAGTGTGCGGTTGTGGCATTGCCACAACCATTGGGATGTAAGATTGATGATTAAGCCCTCCGTAATCTCCTCAAATAAAAATAAAAGTAATTTTTTTAATTTTTTAAAACCAATATAAATCCAAAAATCGAGAACTTTCACACTAGATGTCCAACACCACAAAACAAAGCCTATGCACCCCTCCTAGCCGAGAGCTTCCCAATGGTACCAAAAACGCAATCTAGAGACATACATGCATAGAGATCTCACTACAACAACAAAACCAAGCAAAACCAAAGAAGCAAATTATCTTAAAGGTAAGGTAGGAGGCTCGAACTCCGATTGGGCATTTTGAATGGAACATGCCTCAAAGGTACATTATGCTTTCTTCAATTTATCATAATGTACCAACGGTGTACATTTCAAGGGGTGGTCGCTTTTAGAGCCCTATGGTGTTTTGACTTCAAAATTTCATAACTAATTCCATGAAGCTTCAAAAAATATGAAACGATTTTAGCCAGATGTCAATTCTCCTTGTCTTTCAAGGAAAATTTATTGAAAAATATTTCAAGGTATATCACCTCCCTAAAATTCAGTTCTAGCCCTTAAGAGGGTCCACTCATGGACCTCCTACCTTATGGATATTACAACCCAAAAATGTACAATTGCAAATTTGACATGATTGGCTAGCGTCTAGGGCACACTAGTAAACATTGTAAATCAATTAGGAATCAACCCATGAAGCAATAAACATGTCCCAAGCTGCTTTTACATTTGGGTGGCTTGGTGGTCGCACTTGGCCCTTTGAGGCCGAGTCCCGGCAGCCCCCCCCCCCCCCTCCCCTGGTGGCCCCCCCTGATGAGAATTGGGATCTCAGGATTGGATGCAGGATAGACATGCACACTTGTACAGACGGACTGACGGAGACGGAGACGGAGGCCTTCCAATGGATAAGGCCTCCTCCTCAAAGGCCCTTCCGTCCTGCAAGGCCTCACTCGGCAGTCCTCCTCAATCGCTGCTGCTCTTCTCTTTTCTTCTTCCAACGCGGAGCAGAGCACAATCTCTTCCTTTTCGGTGAGAAATCCTGACTTGGGCATGGGCTCTACCCTGCTGCATTGGCTCCTATGTCGTTGTTGCTGTTGTTTCTACTTCTTCTTCTTCTGGCTTGCTTGCTTTGTGAGCTCCTCCAAGGCCAAAGGCCGCAATGTGGGAGCTGGCGCTGCTTTGGGTAATTCCAGCGACGTCTGTGGAAGATGAATTCATTGGTAAGATGATGGTAAATGGGGGCTTGGGGGCGGGGAGCAGCAGGGAACGGGAGGAGCGATGGCGACGACGCGCGCCGTGTGTGCTCCTGCCTTGGCCAGCTCCATCTCCAGGACGAGTGCTTCGCGCTCCTTGGGTGGGAGTGCTCGTGCTGTTGCTACTGCTGCTTCCCCTGCCAATGTTGCAAAGGTAAATCCATCCATCCATCCATCCATCCATCGCTTGTAGAACGTAGACGGTGGTGGAGCCTGCTACCTTAGGTCAGCTTGGTGTGCTTTTTCGCGATGAAATTTCTTCTAGAAACGAACTGGACGTTGATGGCGGGTGGGCATTGACAAGAGGTTGTCATCAATACGTAGATAGATACGTGTTTAGAATTTGAGTTCCTGTGTGAGATTAGCTACAATTTGGAAGTTTCTTGTGACCGGAAACAGATTCGGGAACGTCTTGAAAGGAGGACCTCAAACTTGTGATTTGAATGACCTTTGCAGTTGCAAAGAAGCATTTGTTCAAGTTCTGAATGCCTCGTGGGCTTACGTCGTTCTGGAGTCCACTTAGACTAGTACTTAGCAGTTGGGGAGAGCGCTCGAAGTACGCCATTACTATTCTGCTCATGTGACATTGTCCCTGAAGGACCAAGAGGCCTTATGTTCTTTCGAGCAGTTTTGAATACTTCGTTTGGGGACTTGCTTCTGTTTAATTTGATTTATTCTTTGACCAACGCGGACGATGTTCTTCATTGATTCTGCTGACAAAAGGTTTGGCATTATTCGAAGTGTATTCTTCCCCGTGTGAGACACCTAATTGGTCATTTTTTGAGCATGAATCCTCGGGCCTCAGTCCATTTCTTGAGTTGTGTTTTGCGTAGGTTGCTGTGAGGTGCCAAGCGAGTGACAATGATGAAGTGACAGTCACTCGGAGGGACGTTTTCGTCGGTCTCTCTGCTTCAGTAGTGGCGGTAAGCAGTCCTCAAACTCAGCAACAATTTCTCTTAATTGCTGCTTTAGTAGAGGGACCTGAACTTGAGCACACGAACCACGTGATGGCAAGTACGGCATTGTTGACTGAAGCATGTAAATGGGAGCTTTCTTCGACCAATTGAGATCTGAAGTTGTTATGAAGTCGTTAAATTGGACTACAATGCATGTGGTATTTGATAGGCTGGAGTTTGGACCTCGACTCCTGAAGCAGAGGCTGCCGACATTATTCAAAGACAACAACGAGGCATCTTTCTCAGTGAGTTCGGTTTTCTAAAGCTTGAGCTTTAYTTCCCAGGGATGTAGTACTGTGGATTCCCTGCTCCACAATCAGTATTGTGAGAAGTATAATTCACATGTTAAAAATCTTTTGTCATTAGTTTGAGTSAAGAACATTGCATGCATTGGTTCAAAAAAATAAATATATTATTTTGAACAAMGAAAAATTTCCAATTGGCCTCTTTGTCCTTAAAGGGTTAAATGAAGAGCTTATGCACCGGTAGCATTCTGAACYTYTTTTKGKTKKKRAACATGAAGCGAGTGTGAAGAACAAGCTCAGGGATGAGATAGCGGTACGTATTCTTTTTAGATTCCTAATCCTCATCCTCTTCTCTGCAGTTGAAATCTAAGTTAACATAAGCACCACAATAGAGAAKTCCTTCGGGTCCATCCCCAGTTTCCCATCTCGCGTTTTTATCACTTTGGCCTCTTAGAAATAAGTTGATTTGATCATTTTTATCCTATCCTTTTTGACTAACTCAACTCAAATTTAAATGAACTTCAAATTCTTAACCAATTTTAAACATTGTAGGCACACATTGAGAGTCAATAGAACACCAAACTCAAAACTCAATGGTCTCATTTGATGGATTCTGCAGGCAAATACCAACCTCATTCCGGATCTTCTCCGGTTGGCACTTAACGATTCCTTGACGTTTGACAAGGTNCTCTCTCTCTCTCTCTCTCTCTCTCTCTCTCTCTCTCTCTCTCTCTCTCTCTCTATTTTTTTTTTTCATAATGGAATCATTGGTGTACTTGCTGAGGATCTCTGGGTTTCGAATTTGATTGTTGCGTTTTGACGGCTCCCTGGTTTTCCTTCCTGTTTTGAGGCATCTGACCATACCCACAACACGTAGCACATCTCATCTGTTTACACATTTGGATTGGATTCCCGTCTGTACAGGAATCAAAGACTGGCGGAGCCAATGGCTCTGTGCGGTATGTCTCCAATTTTGCCTTTTCCTTTCTTTTATGCCGCTCTTGGTTCCAAGCTTTCCATGTTGTGAAGACGAGTACAAAACTCAGATCCATTGCCAAGGACAATTGCTGACTTTTCTGAAGTGCAGTCTAGAGTTGAACAGGCCAGAAAATAAAGGCCTAGAACAGGCTATCAGCCTCCTGGAAAATATCAAGAAGACCGTAGACGAAGGCGCCGTTGAAAAGGGTGGTTCCATCACGTGGGCGGATCTTGTTCAAATTGCCGGTATGTGACGTTCTTTTTGGCCTGGCCTGCACACTCGGTGTGTCTTTGGTTGTCTGGTCTCTTGATGGAAGATGCTTTGGAGTGAGGAAGGGAAGGGAAGGGAAGGGAAGGGAAGGGAAGCTCCGCCCTTGAGATTTGGCTTCTTCTGTCGGAGCTGATCAAGGTTCAACCGTGTCATGCGCAGCACAAAGTTCGGTGAAACGCACGTTCATCCAAGCGGCCGTTCGCAAGTGCGGTGGCGATCAGAAGAAGGGAGAACAATTGTACACCGCTTACGGCTCCACTGGACAGGTCAGCCTCGTGTCATTTGGGTCTTGAATGGTTGAGTTTCACTGAAAACTATTGTCACTGAGCGACTGGAGACAGCAGCAGCAGCAGCAGCAGCAGCAGGAGATGTAATTCCTTCCTCTCTTTTTATTTTTATTTTTTCTGTTTGTGAATGCAGTGGGGTCAGTTTGACAAGTTGCTAGGCCGAGCTGATGCTTCCGAGGCCGATCCTGAAGGCAGAGTACTAAATTGGGAAACAGCCTCGACCACAGAGATTAAAGAGAGGTTTGCCGCATTGGGCATCAAAGCTTCTCCATCAGAGGGTACGTCAAGCTGGCCGCGTCGTCGATGTAGGTGAACACGGGCGTATGGTCCACCACGCGGAGCAAATCCTTCTCGGCGAAGCGAGCAGGCAGCAGCATCCCGTTCGCGGGGTTCATGAAGAGTGTCTTCTTCGCCACTTGCGTCACGATGTTCTTCACCGTGGATTGCATGGTCTCCTCTACATGGCGGAGGTCGATTGCCTGGCAGAGCCCCACGAGAAACGTGGAAGTCATGAGCTTCAGAATTTCGAGGGCCTCCTCCGTTTTGCGAGCGGAGACCAGGCCCAAGGAATTCACGTCCTGGTTATGCTGCTCCGCGCTCTGGACGTGCGTGGTGACGGGATTCGCCAAATAGTTCAGCTCGGACAGGTACGACGCCATGGCGATCTCCGCGCCCTTCATCCCGTAATCCAGACTCGGATTCGGCCCCCCAGATAAGTTCGAGGGCAGGCCGTTGTTGTAGAAGTCGTTCACGAGCTCGCTGAACTGCGCGAACATGAGCTTGCCAATGGCGGCGATGGCCAAACGCATGTTGTCCATGGAGACGCCGATGGGCGTCCCCTGGAAGTTCCCGCCGTGAAGSGCGCGGTCGCCAGCGGCGTCGATCAGCGGGTTGTCGTTCACGGAGTTGATTTCTCGTTGGATCGAATGGGTCGCATTGCGGATGGTCTCCACTTGCGGGCCCAGCCACTGGGGGGACGTTCGCAAMGCGTATCGGTCTTGTTTCGGCTTCTTCAGGGGATCCGTCTCGTGCAGCTTCGCCGCGGCCTTCATGTAGGAGCTCCCATCGAGTAAAAATTCCATGACGGCAGCGGCTTCCATCTGACCCGGATGGTGCTTCAGCTTGTGGGTTAACGGGTCGGCGAATTCGGGCTTCCCTTGCATGACCTCGCAAAAAAGGGCTGCTAGAACCTCCGCCATGACGGCCAACACGTTGGCGTCGAAGCAAGCCGTAGATGCCAACGCGGACCCCACGGCCGTTCCGTTCACCATCGCCAGGCCCTCCTTGGGCTGCAATTCGAATGGCTTCTCAATCCCTGCCATCTTCAACGCTTCGACGGCAGACACGGTCTTCCCGTCCTCAGTCACGGCCTTGGAATTCGGTCGTGCAGTCAGCAGCCCTGCAATTCATTCAATCACTCAACAAATATGTCCATCAGCATGAAGAACCTAAGATCCTTAAGATCCGAATTCACAGCTAAGTACGAACAGGGCATGCAGCATATTCCGTAACTCTTTCAGATCTTAAGCAATTCAGATCGAGTAAACGRGAGAATTAAGGTAGGTGGAATGGAGGGACATGGCAGAAAATGAACAAGAAATCAGAGCAAACAATTGGTCTTGRAAACTATCTTCTGGAGAGCCTTTCCACCCTGCCGTGCCAACAGCATTTCTCAAGTAAACCCTGAATCCGTCCCCATAGCAYGAAACGCCGAAAGAAGGGAAAGATGGCTGCCCGGGGCACGTACCGGCAATGTAGGAGAGAGGGACAAGGTCACCCGAGGCAGTGATTGTGCCGCGCAACGGCAACTGGGGCGTCACCTGGCAATTGAGCAGTTTCTCCATGGCCTCCAGAATCTCCCACCGGATGCCGGAAAAGCCCTGCAGCAGCGTGTTGGTGCGCACCAGCATGGCCGCCCGCGTTGTTGCCACGGGCAGTGTGTTGCCGGAATTTACCACTCCCGCRTTCAGGAACCTGAGATCAACGTCATTACCGGAAAGCAATTACTCAGCTGCTAGCATGTGACCAATTCAGTTTCTTCGAAGATCAACGTGACGTAACTGCCGGCAAGCTAGTTAGCACATGCCATTCGGAATTGGAATGATCGATCGATCGAGAAGTTCTCCCTTGATTAATTGTACGTACCTGATGAGTTCGCGTTGGAGTTCCACGCCCTGCTGGGTACGGCGGTGTGAGGTCGCCCCAAATCCCGTCGTCACCCCATAGATGTCCGACCCGCGCATGATCTTCTGCAACACCCAGTTGGAGCTCTCGTCCACACGCTGCTTGGCSGTGGCAGCGTCCAACACAACCTGAACCTCCGGCCGCCGCGCCACGGCCGCGACGTGCGCGACCGTCAAACTCACGCCCTCCAGCGATACAAACTTCGTCTCGGAGAACGTCTTGATGAAGCTCTTCACCTCATCGAGGTGGCTGCCTTCCATGGCCTTCGCCGTCTTCGCCCAGTTCAAGGGATCAGCACCCTTCGCCGTCGTCGTCACACTGCTGGTGCAAAACGCCAACGCGTCCACCTGCATGGGGTCGTGGAATGCTTCCACTCCGTTCGCACCGTTCGTGGACACGCCATTGCAATCCTCCGACACCACTACCTCTTCCGCCATCGCCATAGGCATGATCACCCTCGCTCCGCTCGCTCGCTCGCTTACTCAGCGCCGCAACAACTGGAAAAATGAAAAACCGCAACAACTTCAACTTAATTAATCCCGACGCCAATATCCAACCCTCTGYATGAGCGAGCTTGCGTCAGCTGCAGCGAGCGAATATAGTAGTTGGTGCACCCACCTTGCACTGGTCTAGCAACAACCTTGACCTGCAACCAGCCCTGTAATRAATTTAAATCGATCCGCCAGCGAAATGCTTCCTGCAATGCGTGCTTGCTCMGCAATTAAGTCCTCTGTTAATTCACGGATCCAACTAGCAATCGAGAGGCTTTATCGATCCAACAACCCTGTCGTCACKTCCAAGCACTGCAAAGCCTGTAAGGAATTCGCAGTGTAGAACTGGTGAACGCCTAACTGGAACCGTTGCGGGCAGGGGCAGCGGGAGCAGGAGCAAGGCGGAGCTAGCTGCGATTGCAGACGATGAACTGGCTGTGCAACGAAGAGGAGAGTTTAATAACTGGCCAGCTTCAGCAGATCGGGAAGCGCCAGGGACCCACCGTGTGATCCTGATGGTGTTAACAGGTGGGGTATTGCCCTCTGACTCGTGTAGACTGTAGACCTCTCTCGTTTAAACTTTCTCACCAGGTTGCGACTTGCGAGACTCTGAGACGTGACCTATTTTATTTGACTAGTCCTTTTGCTTCAGACTCCTACGAAAAGGTTTTGGACATTATACCTGTGTTCGTGTTAGGAATCCATCCTTTAAATTAGGTTGTTTGTTTTGTTTTGTTACATCGAGATCTCATGTACCGTGCATCCCCTGGTCCCGTTCTTGGTATAGTTGGAAAGCCTTCTGCAAGGAGGGGTACACAGGCTTTGTTTTGTGGCATTTGGACCTACTAGATGAAAGTTATTGATTTTCAAAGTTTTTATGAATAAAAAATTTGAAAATTACTTTATTCAAACGTCAAAGTGTAAAATTTAAGATGAAAATTGGATGAACAAACTGAATTAAAATTATATCATGTACGGAGTGTAGAACATTTGGTGACTTATAATTTACTGAACTATGCAAATCATTTTATTAACAAGTATTAATACTTGGATGGTTCACTTGACAAATCGTTTTCGGTTAACCTTTTGGTATCTAGAGGCCGCCCCCAATATTAGATACTCGATCGCCTGCTGTTGCGCATTCCTCCTAACTGAGAGCAAAYCAGCCCAATAGTGTTTGAAATTTGCGCGAAGGTGGCGAGCCTTTCTCCTTTCCATGTCAATGGCCTTGACCGGACCCCATTGAAAATTGAAAGGGCGTTCGAGATTGGTGTACTTTAATTTCGTCGGAGAGCACCGGTGTTGAAAAGGGGAAAATTATGGACTCTTGTTCTTTTTTTATTATTATTATTATTATTATTTTTTTATTCATTTTTCAGCCACAGAGAAACTGAAGAAAAGAAGAGAATATTCAGGCTGTTCTTAGCCCACTCAGTCAGTCGTACACCAGTACGTGTGGTGTGATGAGGTGCATGGAAATCTGGCTTCGGCCTTTGGGCGGTCGCAAAGGCGGAGCCGGGTACCGGTCAACTCGGGGCAAGTCTTCGGCGATGTCAACGAGGGCTTTGACGGATATGGACACCCGAAGACTGCCCCCACCGCTGCCTGTACCTGCCGCGCCGTGCGCGCTCTCCTTGAAGGTACCGGACCACCGGCCGGGCGGGGCTTCCTGGCTGCGCGGCTGGCCAGCTCTCCGGCCATTCACGAGGTAATTAATTAGTTCATTTGAAATTACTTGCTGGCTTAGTTAAGTACGTCCCTTCACTTTCAGCGTGTGATCGATCGAGGCTGGCTGGCGTCAGTTAATGTTTTTTTCTCTCGCTCGCGCTCTCAGTTTTGAAATGAACCGCGCGCGTTGCCGACCGAGGGTCGGGAGCGTTTGATATGCATGCATTCATAAAACTTATGCCTTGATCATTGATCGATATATCGAGTCGGGTGCATGGTAAAGTAATCGGAATTGAACTGAAAGTCGGGCGATGACATTTATTTGAATGGGGAGATCGAGCTAGAATGTTCTGGATCATATATTAGACAGTCAAAGTGGCGGATAGTTACATGCAAGATCGAATGTGCACATGCAATGCAATGCTAGCTTGAAACTACAGTCTTTGCTATGGATCTACATCTTTTTTGCACTTGATCTTTGACTTACTTCCATACGTTTTCTATGGAATTGAGGTCAAAAGAATGTGGTGGCCATTCAATGTGATTTACACTATATCGTAGTGCAAAGTTAACTAACACTACTTAAAATTTCACAAAGTTTGCTTATAGAACTCCTAGCAATATCACATACACAATATTATAGACAAACATCAATTTTGCTCTCAAAACTTCTAGGCTACGTCTACAAGCAACAATCACTAGAAGGGGGTCTACAGTAATGTTGGTCCTCTCAACTCCAAAGCCGGTTGAAATTCACTACCTATGATCTTGTAAAATGAGATTATTCAAATGTAGCATTGTGTCTTCAAACTAAACTTAGTGTTTCCAAAATTAACCACATATCACAAGAGAAATATTTCGAAAAAGTGGAATGAGTGACAACAAGGTACATGATTCACCTTGTTCAAGGCCAAAAATCTCAATCAAATATCTAAATTTGCCTGCTAGAATTATGTTTTGCAATTAGAGTGTTTGCCCCAAAACTGAGATGGGGTTCCAAGACTTATTAAAGGCCACTATACAGTAGAATCCCCAGTGTGTAGTATGTACACATGGCGACGAGACACATGGTAAACGGTCCCACACTAATTTTGGGAAAATGTACTACTCACTATGTTCACTGTGTATCCATTTTTAACATTGGATGAGCTCCCTTTCCTTAACTGRCTTTTAATTACTTGAGTGGCCATAGGCATGGGCTAAAATGACTCTTCAAAACTTAGTAATCCNATTTATTTATGAAATTGAAAATTGCCAATCCCAGTGGTTGAAATGTTGTAATAAAGAATCCACACACAATATTTTTTATTTTTTTTCAAAATTATTGAAAAATAAGTTAAATAAAGGACTTCAAAGTTTATTTTAGCATAGAGATTCCATGATTGCCAGCAAACAAAAACTCTTCATAACTTTTGACTCTTTGATCAAAATGGAGTAATTCAAAGCTTCTCATGTACATATAGTTGTAGATAATCATTTTTGAATTTTTATTTCTGAAAAAAGTCAATTTTTCAGACCTGCCCGATCTGCCTGCCAACCACTGAAAATCACATATCATGCAATAACTTTTTACCAGTGTAGTCAAATGTTATGAAAATTGTTGGGCCTTAAAGCTGCTCCTCGGACACATGTTGTGTAAAAAGTTCAAAGACAAATAATGAAAACTCTATTCGTAGTGAGCTGCCCAAAATCGCTATGTTGCCAAAAAACGTAGTTTGGTCCTTTAGGGATTAAAGTATCAGTATCTCAAAATAATTAATGGTGAGTGAATAAATTTTATTAAAAATACATTTCAAGCAAGTTGGGTTTACATTCATTGCTATAATTGTGAATTTATGACAAATGACATGCAACAAATTGGAGACACTGAAAATTCAGTACATATTCAGAGCAATATTCAGAACAATACAAAATTCAGTACATATTCCCTAGTTATTTACGAAACTGACCTACACATACAGTATTTGAGTTCCCTTATTTGGTGCAATTCAATCCTTATGTCCCAAAATTGAAGTTGGATGGAACAATGTGGGATGAAAAATTAAAGTTCGATAAAGAATCCATCATGCTCTGATTACGCGGGTTACGCGGGTTTGTGCCGCAGAACTCTCCCAGGAAAGGAAATGAACGGGCGATTTCACCAGGGAGTGGTTTTCAGAAGACTGATGAGAGCGTTTCCAAGTCTGAGAACCCAGCGTCACTCCGGCATGTGCGTGCGTGCCTGCCTTTGCCTTTGCCTTTCCTTTCCTTTCGCTCCTTGGTGGACTTGGAAGTGATCGAGTCGTGGGTCGTCCCCAAGCTAAGGCCGTCCCAAGGCTGGCAACCAAAGCCTTTTTTAGGTCAAAGCCCAAGGCGCTGGGCCTTCTTAGAGTTCTTTCTCCCCTGCCCTTCCGAAATGGAAGACCCGAGTGCCCCCCTGAACAGTCATTCAATGGACTGGCAGTGCGTGGGAAGGGAAGGGAAGAACTGGCGGCACTGACTTACTGTACAGTACTGTCACAGTAGCTCAGGCTTTCGTGGGCGGGTCGTAAAGCCAGTCTTGCAGGGGAGAAAAGGGCGTCGGGCGGTCTCGCTGGCTTGTGGAAAGCGGGACGGGACTCACGGGAGGGAGGGAGGGGCTCGCAGGATGGCCAGGTGGAGAAGTCAAGTTAAAGGAGGTACCCCATTTCCGACCAGCATCCCATTTGCGTTCAATAGGGCGATCCATTTCCGATCAGCACAAGTGTAGGTGACAACTCACGTTTTGGTGGSCCCGCAAGAGCAACAAGAATGTCCAAGAGGTGTACATTGAAAGCATACAATGATCACAATGTGTACATTGAAAGCCTTGCATTGATTTTGGGACCATAATACATACAAATAGAATGCCTCCCTTGGAAAAACCATTACATTAGTATTAATGTTGTATTACAACAGTACAGTTTCAAAGTTGGACTGTGAACCCATTAAAACAGTATTGTTTCAATGGGGGGGGGTACTTTCCTAACTGAGTTAGGGTTAACTTGTCAGCCCCAACAGACTCTTCATTCTTTTGGCTTCGTTGAGCCTCCACTCCGGTTCTACGCTTTGCACAATCCCGAAACAGAATTCACGGGAGCTAGACGAAAGAGATCTTGCCGAGCAGAATTGAATGCTGAAGATTTCAAGTACGATAACTTTGATAGGAAGCCATAGACTGCAAAAAATGGCCTGCTGCCGTCCTCTTTGACCCAACCGTACGTCTGTTGATTCTATGCAATAAGAAAGGTCTTGCATTACATTTCCCATGAGCAACATCTTACGGAGTACATCCGACCCACATCTGTAGCCACGGCACGCTTCGAGTTCGCAATAAGCTACGTCACTACTTATTACGACACAACAGTAGTTCTGAGTGTGCATCCTCACCTCTGCAAGAAGCCAGGAATCTTTAATGGTGGGTTTCCGACACAATCTTTCTGTAACTGGTTCATTAATTTTCAGCAGAGGATCTGAGGTCTCAGTCGTTGATGTTGTGTCCCCGGCATGTGTGGAGGAGCTGGTGAACATATTGTCTCTGCAATTAGTAATCAACAAATGAATTAATTTAATTTCGTCGTTTGACAAAGTGTGTTTCTTGTATGCAATCAACAGTTTCTTAAGAGTTTCTTTCAACCAGTTGGACTCTTTTGTAGGCTCTTCAACAAAATTTTCCTCCACTTTTTCAACCTTTGGGATGCACAGATCTTGAATGAGGTAGCCGATAATTAAGCGGTTATGGTCACCCAATGCACGATCATGCATGAAACCCATTAAATGATACGTTTTAGTCGGAACTTGTTTTCTCGCAATTCGATGAACCAAAAGTTCCTATCTATTTAAATGTTGGATGTCGTGCCCGGGGCTTACTATCAGGATTCCAATTCAGTTGTTCCTCGGCTGTCAACGGTCTGAGTGTGGGAGTCTTGAGAGAATTTCTTCAAAGAAAATGAGTGCAAAGGTGAAGAAAGGTACGGTTCAGGCACCCACCTTCTTCATGGCAACTGTGGTCTCCCGCAGATCCAGCTGCCGAGGCACCTGATCCGATGCTGTCACGACTGAAGCGCTTTTGTGAATTACTCCTTATTTATTTATTTATTGGGCAACTCTGTCATGACCATGAGGCTATGCACATCATATGGAACTTGTGAATATGTGTCATCACAGCTACTGTAGTGGTCAGAAGTTCAAGCATCGGCATCGATAGATATCGCACTCGACCATGAGGTCAGACCTTGACAATCTGACTAGAGCTTCAGAACATAATCGCAAGATAAGTAATCGCAGAAGATATGAATCCACAATTCATCAGACATCCTTCCGGAAAAGAATTTGAGCACCACTTTCTCATCACATTCAACGGTTGGGTGAGACTTTGTGCAAGYTAGGACAAGTATATGTTCAACAAAAGAAAGTAGCGAAGGGAAGTGAAATTGTATTACTGTAATGTACTGTACAGTCCAAAGTTAGTCCACTCTGGGCATGGAGGGGGCTGACTGCTTGCCWGTCATGGCGTTCGCGTCTTGCTCCAGCAACGCAGCTCTTCGATTCGGAGGTACGAAGTCCAAGGACCAGTCCGCGTTTAGCAGGCGATGGGGACCTGGGCTTTGGGGGCCGCCCCCGCGCAGCCGAGGAGGAGGAGGAGCCGGAGTCGACAGAGCTGTGTGTGCTCGGACTCCTCCTCCGCCGAGAGTGGGCGACAAGGTCATGTCAGGGCGAGTTGGAGACGATGTTTTGGTGATCACCGGGGCCGTTGGAACTCTGATCATCGAGGCCGAGGCGTTTTGGATCATGTCCTTCGTCTCGGGGGTGAAGACCGTCTGCTTGATAATGCTGGCCACGAGGGTGAGGGTGATCGTCTTCACGAAGGCTTCTCGTCGTTTCAGGCCTTGCGGAGTGGGGTGGTCTTCGTCACAAAGCTCCGGACCCAGCACGTTCAACAACGCGCCCGCTGCACAGACCTGCGTTTGGACCTCGGTGCTTTGGAGCAGCTTGATGAGCGAGTGGATGGCATCGCTGTCGCGGATGAGGAGACGGCTGGCGACCTCGCGAGAGACGTTCTGCARGGCGCCCGCGGCCGAGCCGCACACGCAGGGCTGCGTGTGGTGCAGAAGGCGCACCAGCCAGCGGATGCCGCCTTTCCGGCGAATCACGCGGATGGAGTCCACATCGGAGCTGATGTTGTGCAGTGCTCCAACCGCCCGTGCCCTAACCTAATGAAATCAATCAGGTGGAATTCCAATGAATTCAGAACAACAATAAAAACAAGTCCCCCATTCGTAGAACACTGAAATCAGAGAATTGTCAGAATGCGAGATTGAATTTCAGGATCAACGATGATCGGTATGACTTTACAGTACATTGAGGGAGCCGGCAGAGAGGAGGTCCACCAGGGGAGGGATAGCGCCCAGGCTGCGCACGACTTTGCGCCCTTCGGGCTGAAAACAGATGCTCTGCAACGCACCTGCGGCRTTGGCTTGCAGCTCCTCGTCTTTCGAAGTCAGAAACTCAACCTAATCCACAGGGAGGTACAAGGATCGGAAAGCAGCACGAAATACAGCGATCGATCGGACAGCAATCACGACAGTAGGAATTAGGGTTTGGTGGGAGTACCAAGGTGGACGCTCCTCCGCACGCCAGCACGGCGCTCACATTCTCTTTCTCGTAGCAGATGTTGAGCACGACGTTGGCCCCCTCGGCCTGGATCTTGGTGCCCACGGACTGGTCGCTGAGATGCTTCAGCAGCTGAGCGATGGCCTTCGCCCCTACTGTCTTGCGATTCACCTCCTTGCGAGACAGAACCTTGAGATGAGTCAGCAATTGCAGCAGCGACTTTTGCTCAAGGAGCCATTTAGTTGGCTGCGACAGCTTCTCCTTCGCTTCCTCCAAGTCTCTGGCATCCTAACCATCACCACATGGCTCAAGCAATCACGACGAACCTCAAAATGCTACAATACGTATGTTGATCATTGTGATGCAGAATTAGTGCAGAGGTTATGTGCATTTACATTTTCATTGCCAGGACTGGACACGCCGGGACATTCCATCTTCTSCTCCGGCTATCAACTCCAGGAATCTATGGTGACATTCAGCGGCATTGCATTCAACCTCAATCTGCTCGTTAAAATCCCGCAGAGCGAACCATGTAAGTTACTTCGCTGGGATTCAATTCGAGGAAAGGCGACTCACATCCTGTCTGGGGTTGCTGACATAGGGTATTGAAGATTCCACCAATACCTTCTCGTAAGGTCTTTAATGTCCATGAATCATCAAAAGAAACAAGCTCAACATCAGGGCCAAACTCGATATGGTCTTCACCCTCTTTGCAGGCCACTATGCACACCACTGGCAAAGCTGGATCTCTAAGTTGACAATTGAATCTTTCAACAGCAAAAGCAGCCTTTGTTCCTGGTGCAAACCTCTTCTTAACTCCATCTGGGCCTACTACATCCACAGACTGCCAATTGCTTGBAAAATCAGCAAAAACGGCCAACTTATAATAATCAAGACTTGTGTTACTTGCTGATAATCAATCCAAAGAATGGGCAAAAAGCACATATATATCAAAGCAGTTAAATACACCTAGATGAGTACAATATGCTAAAACGATATGCAAGTCTTTGCAACCAAAAGATGCTCAATTCAAACCCTAAGAAACCATAAGCAAGATATTAGGAGCAAGAGCATATCACACAACACATGTCACAACAAACTAGCGGAATTACTTACACAAAAATTTGGTTGCTGTTTGTTTCGATCACTCATCTTGTTTTGGGTTGTCGCCTGCATATACCAAGGGGATAAATATAAGGATCTCAACTTTGTAGCTRTACAAGTTGTCAGTAACTAAAMTTCCTCAAAAGCACAATGTACTAGCATCATGTTAATCTCTCTAGGTTGTTTTGTGYTGCATTGTATCCAATTGTTTAATTATAGTCTTATTATTCACCACGAAACATTAAACATTCRAGTTTGTATTATGCAAGTAAGTAGTACTTACAAGAGCTCTTAGGTCATGAGCTTCCTCAGGAACGCCTACCTTAGAGTACACATCCCGATCCTAAACAGCATAGCAAGCATAGGTCAATCTCTATGCAACACGGTTTAAGATATTACAATCACACATAGGACACTGAAGTGATGCCACACAATAAGCATTGAGATCAAGACTTACAGACATAAATGGGCCATCACCTTCTAGTGCATCAACTTGCACATCTGTGTCCTGAGCAAAACATTAAGGTCATGAGCTGCATCATGGCAAAAATCAAATGATAATAAAACCCAATTAAACATCATGAGAGCAACCTATCCCACCCTGTGTATTTGAGAATTTGAATCGTCAAAGAAGATATTACGGAGCAGAACAAGACAATGCCAGCCTGTTTCTAATTGCATACATATTCTGGTTCAAGTACAAGCAACTGATTATCTCCAGAAAAAAGGCCTCTGCGCACAATGCGGACGTTGTACTTTTCAAGTAATATCTTWTTCAAGTAATATCTTATCCAGAGTCAATGATTTAATGCGAGGAAAAACAAGATTGCCCWAAGGTTGGAGAATAACACAATGAGCAATATTACAGCAGGCTACGCATGAGCCTATTTAATGCTCAATTATCGCAACGTTGGAAAATAAACACGAGCATGCCCAAGTTTCGATTCAACCTTAAGGATCAGCTAGCCAACTGGCCAAGTCCACAAACATTGCAAATTTGACAAGCCGTTGATTCATGAAAGATTCGCTCCTAAGCATTTTACGAGAAGCTGAAGTCACTCAAACCATGTCACGAATTCTTCTTACTCCACCTTCAAGAATGTGCACAAATGTGAAGACCCGATTATGTCTTCCGCTTCAGCACCAATGTGCTCCACGTACAAGCGCCAAGAAGATTATCCAGCGACCCAAGCGAGCCATTTAGGTCATCCTATCAAAGCCTCGCAAGCATTTGAACGTGCGGCGACGAGGCAAACCCAAGCTTCCCTGCTGTGGGACATCGACCCTGACGTACATCCATAGATCCATCCATCAACATGGCGACATTTCACAAGGCCAGCGGAGAGGGAAGTGTACATACACGTAGGAGATCCGAAGACTCATCGTCATCGTCTGTGATCTCCGACGGGTAGGATTGCGGGGGATGCAGCCCCGGCGTTGCCTCCGGAATCTCCCCGCGGCCGTCGCCTTCGCCTTCGTCTTCGTCTTCGTCTTCGTCGAATTCCACTGCTGCTGCGGCGGCCACTTCCTCCTCCTCCTCCTTCTCTTCGTACTGCGCATCCGCCATGGCGATGGCGTCGGCGGAACGGGTAAGCTCGGGCTCGTGATCTGAGGAAGCGCCAAGGTCCAGGTCGGAGCTCATGGGACAGGTGCAGGCAAGGGAGAGAGGAAGTTGAGAAATCTACAAAACCGGGCGGGACTTCAATTGCGACGTTGAACCCCCTGTCGAAGCGCCAGACCAGCCAAGGGAGGGCCGACGTCCACCGCTCCAACACGTGGCTCTGCCACTTCAGCGTGTCGGATGGTCGAATCTTACTAAGGTAGGCAAACCCAATACCAGTCAAATGTAGGACTCTTGTTGATTTTAGAATGATAATCTATGACTTACGTGCATGTCTTAACTTCATGACAAGTGAAGTTAAGGCATGTATCACTGTCATAGATTCTTACTCTAAAATCAATGACAACCTTACATTTGGATGGGATTAGGTCAACGGTTGGTATTGGGTTTGCCTACCTTACAGTAAGTTAACCCCTGAACGTCATGATTCATCTCCTAAATTGACAATTTGAGAAAAAACATTACAAAGTGCTATTTGGAAACATATTTTGGAATTAATATACAAATAAAAGTTGTAGACTACGAGTTGTAGATTGCATCCGTACAGTTAGATTCACCAATACTGTCACCAATACATTTTTATAAATTTGGAAAGGGAAATTTCAAAATTCCTCCAAAATTTGACAATAAGAAAAACATCACCATTTTTGGAGTAAAATGTGTTGGAATGGATTTGAAATGAGGTTCTTTGAAATTTTTGTGTTCTTCAAATCTATGACCTCATTTTGGCAAATCCAATTATAGACTAAAGTCAATTAAATTTTCGCTTGGTCAACCACTTGACATACTTGCACATTGATAATTTTAGAAAATATGTAGTTTAGTAACCACCAAATCCAACCCTTAGATAGAACAACAACTTGATATAGTATATTAACAAATTAGGAGAACTTTCATCCAAGCAATTAGGAGGATTAAACTTCATTTAATTTCAATACGTTCATCATCCATAAAATGAACGTAGGATTGCTTCACAATTAAAGGGACGTTCTCACGTGGACTTTAGAAGGTTGTGTTTGAATTGTAAGGTAGACAAACCTCTTTCCACTCCGATTTATAATCTAAATATCTTGGGCAAACACCAAGAGGAGGAGGGGCACATGTTTCACAAATCCAATCCAATTGGAATTATAATTTTCAGATCAAAATTGAAATTGAAAAAACATGGATAGAAGTTAATATCATTAGATTCCTAATCAATGTTGTAAAGGTTTTTAATCCATTTTGTCTTTTAGAAAAAACATGGATAGAGGTTAATATCATTAGTTTCCTAATCGATGTTGTAAAGGTTTAGAATATTTTTTTTTTTTATAATACCTTAATCCCTAAACATTTGACATTCAAGATTCGAACAATAGTTGAACACAAATGTATCTTGAGTAGATAAAAGCTTTATTTTATCATTTGTATAAGTATTTATTTAGTTTTTTGTGCTRAATTTTTTACATTTGTGAGAAACTAAATCTTATAGTGAAATTCAAGAAACTAAATTTTTTTGAATTGTGAGGACTTCATGGTGATGAGAATTGACCAAAAAAATGAAGTCAAAATCTTTTTTATTATTTCCAAGTGCATGTGCAAGGGAGGCCTATTTGCACGAACATGGAGGACATAGTATAATGTATTTTTAGATGCCCTTTACTAGGGACATGTCCACCTACTACAAGAATATACCACAAAAAGTTCAGCCAAAAATCATTAGATTAAACAACTTTTTTGGATTCAAAATTTTCATTCTCCGCTCACAAGATTGGGGTGTCACACCTTCTTCACAAATTTAGGCTACCCATTGGCTCCTCATTTCTCTCAATCTTCAAAGAATTTTTGTGGACTGAAGAAAGTGTGAGCACCCCTATTGTACAAAAAAAAAATGTGAATGGCTCCCATCAGCCGGTTGTAAGATTACAGTACCCGACCTGTACAGTACTGTACAGTACATATCTCACAGGGGACTCATAGGGACTTCTTGAAAAGGAGAACCAACAGTACGAAAGGCTTGTTTCTGGAATACGGTCCCACTCAAACTGTCTTCCTCACATCAACAAGCTTCAAATCCAAAGGCTCGGTCCTCCCCTTCACTTTGGAGCCGATGAATTCCCAGGACGGAACGGAACGTCGATAGCATTTCAGTTGTCTTTATGATTCAGTCGAAGAACGGAAAGCACAAGCGAGGAAATTGATGCGAAAAGAGTTGGCATTGATGGATGGATGCATGATGCTATAATCTCAGGTACAGCAGTGGTGCCAAAATCGCTGACCTGAAACAGTGCTCGAAACCCTAATTCCGCATGCAGTTAGGATGTGCACTGGCAGATCTAGTCAGGAGTTAAGTTACGATGCTGCGACAAGCTCGGTTCGAGGTAGGTATTAAATAACGATGCTTAATCTGTATCCTTCACAAAATCCTAAAGAGCCGCAATTGGGGTCTTATATCCCTGCAACATACGCTCTACATACTTCCCTAGGATGTCCACCTCTAGATTCACCTTCGCGCCCACCTGCACATGAATAGGCCAACTCAKTAMGCCAAAGATTCAATGAAWAATACACCAAATAAGCTGAACAATATCAAATTGTTGAGTAGTGGTGGCATGGCACCTTTTGAGAAACAGTGCCACCTAAGAGTTATTCATAGCATGGTCATGCAAACTCGAAGCAAATCAATTAACTTAAAGCTCAGCCATATTTTCAGACGAGAAGACAATGGCGCTTTGGCTTGGCTTGAGGAGCTCTTATTTAGCTCAACTTTGCGAAGCGAGGTGGTACGGATTCTATTTCAGTGGGTGCTCAACAAGGGTTACCTATAATGTTATTGATAAACCTTATAACATCAATGTTACGAAGAATTCAAGTATCAAGGACATTAGTAATTCTAACATGAACCATGCCCTCCTTGCAATCAAGACATGTGCTCAAAATTGTGCACAAAWAGAGTCTAGTTTCCTTTTCCTGGAACACGGTTTACTAACTCCAATGGTTCTTGAACATTCTATACTTGTTCTACAAATGCACCCATKTCACTTTCAAATAACATATAAAGAAACACGATATGATTCAACCAGTATGCTTGCCAAMGGTGTGTAACAACATGCTAGCTCACAAGTGTCAATCTGGAAGCTACTGTCAAGGAGCTATTGAAGTAATGGATGTCAAGACTTCCATCTTCAAAATTCTTGAAACTCCAGATGAAACAGGAAGTGTGTCAAAGAATGAAGATATCAGAGAATCAAAGAATCATGTATACCCTAATTCAAGGATGAGGAGATGAGTCCGAGGTGTCAGAAGCTCCTTTCAAGAATATTATACAAGAAGCCGAAGAAAACTCCCACATCAATCTGCACAGACGAGGAATAACAAATGCAGAAGTACATTACCTTCTTCCCCGAATAGGCCTTGCTCCATTAAAGGTTAATGTAGTAGTTGAAACCATTGGCATTTAAAAAATTGTTAAAGCTTGAACCACAAATGTTTGTCATGAGGTTGTGCAAGGTATTGAGGAGAATATGCACCAAAGTATTCATATATTGAAAATAGATTATGGGTCTCTTAGCAGCGTGCTCATTCTTCATTTATTTAGAGGGCACTTGATTTTATTACCCCATACATCCAACTTTGCTAGATATTATAATGTCTATAGAAAATATATATTGAAAATCGAATATTGTAATATAGTATTTTAACTAATATAGGGCTCCGCTACTTTACACTCCATCAATGTCAAAATATGTGCACGAAGGTTTGAATTGAAGGTGGGAATGGATTAGGTGATCAACTATGGTCAAAAACTATATTTTATTCCCTATTTTCAGCCCATTCCTTTGGACTCTCAGCAAAGTTTGGCCATTCAATTCCATGGCCTTTCAACTCCCCTCGTTCGGCCTTAGTGTGAAGCGATAGTGAATTGTCAATTGGGGTGTCAAGATTTTGTTGAAATCCTTAGTCTTGATGTTAGTAAAAACCTCAAAATTTAGTATGACAATCATGGATAATAAACCCAATGAAAAAAAATTCACTCTCTTATAACATGTTAGTCCAATTTTTGGCGTTCTTTCTAAATAATTTCTACATAGGTGACATATGATAACTATATTCTCCTTTGATAGTATCTTAATTAGAATAGTCCATTAGTTTGGATTTTGACACTTTAATGACGTGATAAACATGACGTGGACAACCTACCTTGGCTAAAATAGGACATGATTTCCATAAGTGGAGATATAGATGAACCTTAACTTGTAAATACCCACGGAGGGTCCACCATCCAAAATGACCTACAAATTGCTTATATTGAAATCAATTTATCTTCTTTAAAAGTAGTTTTTGAAAACTTTTAATCACAATATCTTGTTATTGTAACTAATTTGATAGTATCAAGATATTGTGATCAAATATCTTGTTACTATCATATTCTAATTTTGATACTCTCAAATTAGTCTAACCTCCAATTTTTAAAGAATTCAATTGTACTGACTTTGAGATATATACAATCAAAGTTCTGTTTTTGGAAAAACAACAAATATTTTTTTCTGGACAAAATCCTTAATTGTTAGGATCTAAATCCCTCCTTCACTATAAGTTACTRCCCATGTCCTTGAGGAATGGATATGATACACAAACTAACCCCAATGAACTCTTTAGTCACAATCTTTTGGGGGACGGTGTCATGATAATTTTCTTTGGCAATATGAAAGAGTTCTTAAGCACAACTAAATGTCAATAGAGCTTTTAGGTGTCATGATAATTTTCTTTGGCAATATGAAAGAGTTCTTAAGCACAACTAAATGTCAATAGAGCTTTTAATTGTCATTCAACTAAATGACAACTAATTCTACGCAACTAAATGAAAAGCTAGAATCACTAAGTAAATATTTACAAGCATGCATAGTAAGTGCACTTTGGTATGTACACCTATAATTAATGTTGCCCAAAATGAAACTCCTACATTTAGGACMRAAAARAATTTACAAAAACCTATGTATTGATTACACATTTACACAAGATGTACACAAGCAAAACATGAGAGTCTATGAGATCAATGTTGATTTGAGATATACTCAATGGTGACAATAACTTTGAAAATATACAATTTCATCATATGTTGTCCATATAATATATGCCTTAAATGAGGTTGATTGTTTTTTTGTTTTGTTCTCACAATAAGAAAGATATAGAATTTCAAAGTTTTCAAGGATTAAGGAATTAGAGAATTACTTTTCCTTCATTTTATTCCATTGTGGCAACAACACAAGGAATACTAGTGCATTGTGTTGGGATCCTCTTTCAATTGCAAAGATTCAATAAAAATAACTTACGTTCTTTTATTAGTATGTTACTTTGTAAATGGTGTTGATTATAGGTGCACATACCACCTAGATGGGCATGCAAAGATGTCCGTGGCTTCAAAACTTAGGTAACTTAACCCTAAAACGATGCCAAGGCCAATTTCTAGTCAATGAATGAGAGAGCCTCTGCTTATGTAGGATAGAAGTTGTTCTTGATTGGGAGATGGAGAAAGCTGCATTATTTGGTGGCTTGGGAGGGATACAGTCCCGAGGAGAATTCCTGGGAACCAGCAAAGAACTTGCAGGACCACATTCTAGAACACATGACATTCATGCCTTTGAAGGGGGGGGGGGGGGKAATGTCACAACTACGTCGTTCCAACTAGACGAGATTCCACCGTGGAAGCGAACAAACCAGGAGAAGGAAGTTATAGAAAGCGGTTACTCTAAGGTAGTTACGAGAGCATAGCTTATAGCCTAGTGAGGGGGGCGATGTCCCTCACTCGACATACTTTCAATACAATGCAAGGATTAAATTCTCCACTACCCGATTCCACTGTTCCTCAATTCGTATAGATGATCAGTTGCTCGTCGAGCATCAATTGGTAGTTTCATCATAGAATTGAGTCTCTGCATATTTCTAAGTTTGCGGTGAGTCCACATGGGTTTCGGTATCCAAGATTGATGGTTTGCTAGGAAGCATCGACACGATCCCTGTTTCGGTGCTCGAATCCGGATTTAGTCGGCAGGGGAAAGAAAGATGTTTCGATCTCGAATCACTGCTTCTAAATCACTCTCCATGAACTCGAAAACGAGATGCAAATTCCGCTTGTGTGGATACACGTCCACCAGCTCGATGATGTTTGGATCATGCAACTCCTTCAAAAGCTTGATCTCCCTCAAGGCTGTCACGTTCACGCCTTCCTTATACTTTCCCAATCTGATCTTCTTGATTGCTAGTGTTCTGTTTGTCTGCAGAAAATTGCAACACTGAGATTATTGATAGTAAATATAATAATTGTCACAATTCACATCGCTTGGAGAAAAYGGTTCAACTGTACGCATCCATGAACATCATGCCATGCATTCACCAACGGGTGAATGCGGGCTTCCAAGAGGACACTCCACGAATTCCCGTAAATTACGCAATCTCAGTGCATTCTTTCTAAAACCAGCTCACTGAATTTTCAGGGCATTTACAACCAAACGAGATACTATCTACGAGATCTACAGGCATCCTTGAAACCATCAAGAGTTGCACCAACGGGAGAAGCTGTCATTCCGTTACAGAGACCTAGTATCTACTCTGGAGATTTCACAACTGAAGAATTCGAGCTCTAGATGCCMCTTCGCAGAGACCATCCAAGACTGATCTACCACTTACAAGAGATTAATTCTGCGATTTCGATGAGGGATGTCAGGGACTACAAATGCTCTTGTGTGACCGCGATGAAAGTCATCACCAATGTCACACAGTCATATGGCATTGGGGCAGCATGTGCAAGTCTGCCCTCTACTAATGCACAACAACTGAAAAATCCATTTAGACTTGGATTTCGTGARGATCACTTGCATCACTTTCTGTTCACCTGCAATGTGGCTAACAAAGTACACACTGGCAATTTCTCAGCTCGACCGAACCGATGGGACTCTCAGCAGAGACGGACCAGCCAACAGGATAATGTCATTTGTACGAATTGATACTCTTAATTAGACCAGAATCATAATGCCATAACGTTGCAATACCCCTCACAGAAACGTTCTTGAATCCCAAATTATAGAATAGTCGCTGCATTGTCAGACAGCAAAGCACATGCCAAGCATTCTTCTGCTGTGCGGTGTCAACCGAGGAGCTCAACACACCAACGTTGGCGACATCGAAAAACTATGCTCTGGAATGTTTTTCACAACTTCCCAATTACAGGCGTTCACAATCRAATTCCAACAACGCATGCACGCCGCCCTGTGTTGACTGTAAAAGTGTCTCTTCGTAATTTCAGGCCGAGGGTCTCGRAAGACTCAGACAGAATGACAAATTCTAGAAAAAGCAGGAGCTGATTACCACTTTGTCAATAGCCTTGAAAACGACACCATAGGTACCCTCACCAAGGGTATGACCCTTGATATATCTGTTCGCGCCATATGGCTCTCCCACTGCCATCYCSACAGGAGCTTTGAGGCCAAAATTTAATGTTGCAGTGTTGGGCACATGAAATCAGCCGAGATTGAGCATCATAAGCAAACACCATCCATCGAATCTGCAGCTGAAACTCCTTCGTCAATTACTTTCTTCTCCCAACCATTGTCGACATTCCARAACACGAAACTCCCTTTCCAAGAACGCAATCGGATTAATTGACGCAGAATCCAGCATTGCCACTTCTCAGATGTTCATTGCTCATTTCAAGAGGTCACGCTTGTCTATGTATGCCAAGACAATCYATGGTCAACAAGAAAGTGCAATGCCAGGGACATGTTGCAAAATCTAGAGCACCAATGGAAGGCCCAAATTGTTCCCGCTTCTCGWGGACCTCCGTGGCATCCGACCAGCTCTCCATACAACAATAAGCTGRGCTAGATCCTTGGGACTCACCGACGAACTCCACACCCAAACCCCAGAGCCCACACAGCAGCACAATTCTGATAACCTGGCTCACAACCCAATCCCAAACCCTACAGGCAAAGTTTCGCTGTGTCCCAAGAACAATCAAAAACCCAGCAACACCAACTGCACGCCCGGGGATGAACCTACACGCCACAGACCAACCTAAACCCTAACCAAACCCGCCATGTTCCGTTCTCGCTCCTTCTCACTCTCCTCTCAKACACGAAACCTGAACGTGGCTCCCGGGCTGACTCCAACACCGTCGCTGGTGCTACACAAGGTAAGCTTAACCGAATGCCAATGCCAAGCAGCTAGCAGGGTGTGCATGACAAAGGCGCACAATGTGGGTCATCCACAAACGGCCAAGTAACGTTCCGTTCTCCACCGAAATTGGTCAATGAAACTGACGGACCTGCTGGCTTTCTCGCATCATCAGGGGAGAGCAACTGAAGTGAGCAGAGCGCATTCAAGGCCCGGCTTTCACCTCGCTGGGACACCACGTACCCTTTGCGAATTTTCCTTTTCTTTTTGTGTCCAATGAAAGAGTGACGGGGCCAATTGGTTCCCTTCTTTCGGGGGCCTTTTTYCTTACGTTCCGAAATCACCTGGCAACGGATGCAATCCCGGCTGCTCCTGGCTTCAGTTCGCGATGCTGGTCCGTCGCGATGAGGAGGCTAAAAATACACTGCAGGAGCTGCTGCACCAGTCAGGCAGGCAGCCAGACGCTGGCTGCAAGCGCAACGCTTGCTCGCGTCTCGGCGGGGGGGAGCGCGGGCGGGGCGAGGAGTTGGAGGTGACACATCGGAACGCGCGGGGGTCGGGTTTGAAATCGGCCAATGGGGACGTGGGGAAAACTGAGCTGGCAGCGTGACGTGGACTGTCTGATGGACCGTTGGGACGCAGAGGAGGACCGTTGTGCGATGGATGAAAAATCTTTGCGGGTCTACTGTACTGACGRACCAGAGGCACGACGGACGGAAAACCTGGCTCGGATGCCGACAGACTCCGTCCGTCCGTCGCCCAACAGACACTTCAGTTTATATAATAATAAAGAAGAATAAGAATAAGAATTCTTGGTTACCGGTACTGACTACTGACGGACTTACCGTATTCTCACTTCTTGCTATTTCTTTCTCTCGTTTATTTTCCCACTGCCGGACTGGGTACGGTAGCCACGCGGTCAGTGCAAATGCTCGTCGGACAACCCCACGTACACCCTAGACCTTGAAATACGGGCCTATGACCACGTATTTAGCCTTCAAAATCCTCCTCTGTTTTTTCAATGTAAGTGAACTTAGTTTTTTTTTTTAAATTTTCCAGAGACAAACTGGCTTGTTGTTTGTAAATCACAAAAAAATTTATATACTATTTTCATAATTATTTATTATAGTGACAAATGGAATTCATCATAGGTTTGGGAATAGAAAAGGAAGAAATTTCATATGAAAGACAAAATTTGGTTGAGTTCAATATGGGCCTATGACCACATGTGTAGTCARTAAAATCATAGAGACTTTCAAGTTTTTGTATTCACAGCATTTTATATCATTTAGAAATGTGGTTATCAATTCTTTGTCCAAACAAATTACTCCCTCCTTTTCAAAATACTAGTCTTCTTTTTAACAATGAAAGTATTCACCCTTAAAGTCCAAGGTCTTTTTTTTTGTAAATTAGTTCAAAATTGCCATTTCTAGTGCAAAGAGACAAAAAAAATTCAAATGTCATAATTAATTGAACTCTAAAACTAATATTATACGTTTATTTTTTCAAGAAGATGTTCTAATTGCCCACAAAACAAGATGCTCCATAACTTTCACATCACCCATCAAACAGAAAAAATAAAAGCTTTCCATTTTGAAAAAAATACAATCTATGGAAAAGAAAAATTAATTTTTTATTTCAAGTTTTTGTGAATTTCTTTTGTTGCCTACCAAGTTGAAATTTGGGCTTATTATGATATAACTTTTGCTTTTAGACAAGCACTAATTGAAATAAATTATATTCCCCAAGATAATACTCCATAAGCTTTCTTATATAATTAAAAAGTTTCAATAAACGTCACCAAATTTTTTGCTTACAAAAACCTATCCAAAATCCATTTTGACAGCAATTAGGGACAAAAAGACTTTGAAGGTTAAAAAATTGCCAACAATTTTTTAATGCATGCTACAATCAAATGATTCTATAGTGAATGTGGAAAATGTCCTCTCAAGTGCAAATGAAATGGACATGGCTATCAATTGCAATAAAAAATAGATCAAAATGTAGGAGGTTGCAATACATGGTTGCTAACATGTGAACTTGTGAACTTTGTTAGTTTTTTTTCTACTTATTGGAATGAAATCTATAACCATAGGTATCATATTTTAATATATTTKGTTTAAAAGAAGGCTTATATGAGTGATTAGGGATTCATGTACTAGTACTTTATTGAACTTTGCATTACAAAAATAAAATAATAATGAAATTTTTTCTAGAATAGGTGAACTATTTAGAAATATTTTAAACACACAAATCAACACACAAATAAAAATCAAGATAAATTTGATCAAAGTTTCGTGTTCTCTTATTGAGATGATTCTAAACTAGAATGTGAAGAGCTAAAACTAGAAGTCTCACTACCACCAATGTCTACAAGAATATTATCCTCAAATGCTAACACAGTCATGATTCACAAAATCTAATCCATTAAGGGCGTAAATGGCTTTATGAGGTTTACGTATAGTTTTATAGATACAATATATTAGTTTTATAGGTTTGTAATATTGACTATCCTCACCTTCTTTAGAAATTCCATACTATCCTCATAAGTAGTTGGTTTTAGCTTTAGCATATTCATGATAACATGGTCCATTGAGAGATTCAAATCTTGAAATGAAGTTGAAAAAGYGAAATCTTGAYKAAATTCATGGGCAAAGCTATGAAAAAAAGACCATGGAATGAAATGGCTATGACAAAAAAAMACCATAGAAAAATTAAAGCCAATTTGGGATCAAGGGAGGGCCATTTGAATTTCCCCCACTTTTAACACAAAGACGTTGCCTAGCTAAAAATTCCGGTACAACCTCTAGTGGCACTATTAATGTCAACATAGACTGCAAGCTGTGAAATTGGGGGGTTTATCCAGTCATATCCTTTCCTTGCATACAGCTTGTACTCGTTTGATAATATTCCATGTTCCTTTCCACAATTTAATATATAAAAGTAAAAGTAGTTTTTTAATTTTTAATTTATAAAAACTCAAAGTTCAATTTCTTTTTTGCCGTGAGTTGTTACCTCATAAAAATTTCAAAATTCAATTTCTTTTTTGCCGTGAGTTGGAATGAAATGAAACAAAGTCCATGCATCCGTATTCATTAAAGACTTTTTGGCAAGATCAAATAAGTGACTATGGGACACATGGTYCTGGAGATCTCACTACAGCAAATAAAACAAACTAATAAACAAAACAAACATCTTCATTTGAGGAATTTAACATGTAGATGTCATATTAAAATCTACACCTTCTTGTATTTAAATACAATTATACCATATGCATAAAATACCTGTCTATTTTGTAGCTTCTCAAGCATGTACTAGATGGTGATGAGTGTTGTACAAAATACACTTCATCCAATTAACATTAATTATAAAAGATCATAAAAATTGCTCTACATGTGTATCAATGGAAAGAAAAAATCACGGTCCATATGAATCAATGATATAGATATGTTCAATTATTTAGTACAATTCTCCAATAACAAACAGCCAGTAATGCTTGAAATCAGTGGTCATAGGCCCGTCCTTCCAGGGTTTAACTCCTGGGAAATTAGCTCCAGGTAAGTTACCGGCGTCACCGTCGCGTCGCCTTATCCAAGTGCTGCACCTGCTCTTGTAAGGCAGCGCAAACTCGTTACGCATCCGCAGCTGCGTCAATTCCCAATTGTCGTGTAACGTACCCGTGATATGCAAATGTGTGTGCTGCTTCTCAKCATTCGATCTCACGCATTGCATCATTCTSTTTCTAGAAAACCCTCCACCCGAGAGCTGGCATTGCTGCGTTTAGAGAGGAAATTTACCCAGTTTGACAGACGTAATTAATATCCGTCAAAGATTTCTCGCATCCTCAGAGAGAGATTTCGAGGCATTTACATTTTTCTTCATTGTGCTTGGTTGCGTTACTTCTTGTGCATTTGTGTGAAACAAACTAGCCCCTCATTAAATTTTACGTATGGTGGTGCTGGTTGCAAGGTGTATGATAGTGTTTGTGTGCGCAGGCCGGGGAAATGGAGCGGTTCGTAGTATGCAATAGAGGTCAGGAACTTCGAGAAATTCTTTGTCACTCTCCGTTTCCYTCGAGGAATTTCAAGTGACTTTTGAGGTGCCGTGGCGAACGTGATTGCGAGCCTTAAACCCCAAACCCTAAATCTGTGTGGAGGTTCGAGTTGTAATGGAGGGGGCTAGGATCTCGGCTTTCCAATGTAGTTTGCAAGCCTCSCTTTCTGTGGCGGGGATGTCTTCCATTATAAGGTCACCTTTGATCTCATTTGGGCTTCGCCGACGACAGGGTGTCGCAAAGCGTTTGGTTCTKGGAATTGGCCCTGAATTGGGACGTAGCCCTCGAGTTGAGCGGAATAATTACAGAGGTTGYCGTCAAAGATATCTCGCATCCTCAGAGAGAGATTTCGAGGCATTTACAGTTTTCTTCATTGTGCTTGGTTGCGTTACTTCCTGTGCATTTCTGTGAAACAAACTAGCCCCTCATTAATTTTTACGTATGGTGGTGCTGGTKGGTGACGACTATCAGYTGGGTGTTCTGTTGTATTTAGGAACTAAGTGTGAGGCAAGAGGAGTTGTTGTTGGACTGTATGCAGTGTGCAACATGCTTGYGCTTGCTGACGCGGGTTTCTATTGGAGAATATTTGTGTCCATTTTCATGGGAATCGAACTGTGAATAACGTGGCGTTCTTGAGCTTTGCAGCAGCTACCGTAGATTCACCATCCAACTGGAGAAAGAAGGCCAAACCCATCAAACCTGGATCTACTTATCCTGCAAAGGATCACTGCAGGTATATCTGAATACTTTGGTTTTGTCAATTGCTGGAAAGAAGTTCACACTTATGATATGTGACAGCACTTTTATGAGAATTTTTATAACATTAAAAGTATAACCTGGTGGTTCTGRTTTGCAGCCAATGTGGACTTTGTGATACTTACTACATTGCTCACGTGAAGGATGCTTGTGCTTTTCTAGGGGATGGCATGTCGAGAGTAGAGGTGACTTTCTGACCAGTTCGTTTCATTTTTCGTGGGAATTTGGTACCAACAATTGAAAAACCTTTGGTTTGTTATGATTTCTTCTCTGATGATTCCATCGGTTTAGTACATGGTGCACTTCGTGATTTTAATGGCACTTGAACACTGATAAAACTCAATAGGACCTGGAGCCAACAGTGCATGGACGCGGACGAAGTCCAGAGTCGATGGATGASTTGTTTTTTGGAGTGCATGACGAGATGCTGTACGCACGCAAATCAGAGCCCATCGCAGGTATTATGTTGTTGATGTTATTTGTTTTAGCATCTGAAGTCTTGTTTTGGAAGCTATATCTTTTGTTAGGAGGCTCTCAAAATATTACTGCTGAGATTCATGTAAAGACTGATGGATTCAGATGATATGTGATCCCGAGTTGGTTTCTGTGAATGTCTATGAAAAATGTTAGAGTGGATCTGAAAGGTTCCTTCTTTATATTTTTTTAAGGCTTTTTGTCAGACTCCTTTTGATATCTTATGTTTTYGTAATATGAAGATGATGATGCACATGCAACACTCGTTTGGAAGGCTTGAGGCTTTTATACGAATCAAATATTTTTGCTCTTTTCCGGGTTTTTTTACATATAGAGATTGTGAAACAAACTTTTCCCTTGTGGGCATAGCTGATAGTGGTGTTCTTTGTAGAGATTATTAGTGGTGTCCTTGTGGCAGGTGCTCAATGGACGGGCATCGTGACAAGYATTGCTATGGAGATGTTGCGATCAAATAGAGTCGATGCTGTCATTTGTGTGCAGAGGTGAAGATCTGGTCTCAGCTGATTATGATTTTTTTTTAAAGTTACTTCTATATAATATGGTATTTTGGGCATGATACAGGAGGTATTGGATTTAAGAAGCAAGGTTTCTCTTGATTTCGAATGGCTATTTCGGAATTGCCTTTGCTTTAGATTGTGGAAGAAACTCTGCTCATTTCAGTGTTGCTGACAASGTGGTACGATGTCTTTACAGTGATCCTGAAGACAGATTCAAACCCTTGCCAGTCCTTGCCCGGTAAGACTCTGTAGTCCTTATTCAGGCCAATTCGATTCCTTACTCCATTCAATTTTTTTTAATGTTTTAAATCTTTGCTTACAGTTGTTCTTAGTCTTCTCATTTCGATTCTACAATTCAAATGGGCGTCTAGCAAATCGTATTAGCAAGTCCTTTTTGAAAGCGAGGAGGGTATCCGTATAAAGGCTTCTAAGGTTGGGGTTGCAAATGATATTGGAGGTTGGAAGTGGAAAATCTTCTCAAGTAGAGGAAACCTTTTACCGTTTTCCTTTTTTTTCTGACAGGACACCAGAGGAGGTATTGGCTGCAAGGGGGGTGAAACCAACTTTGTCACCAAATCTCAATACGTTGGCACTTGTCGAGGTGGTCTACTTTATCTTTTATGTGCAATATTGCGAGCTTCYTCGCATTGGTGCCTTAAGTGTGCCTGCTGTCCTTTGATTATTCTTGTTCGATAGGCGAAAATATTCCTTGGATCGAGCCTGTCGTGACAGTTGACAGGAATCTGTWTAGTGCAGGCAGCTGGAGTAAAGCGTCTACTTTTTTGTGGAGTAGGTTGTCAAGTTCAAGGTATGACCTCCGGCCTGACTGTTCGTGACTCAMTTAGGAATGCACATGTGCCTTCTGTAGTTCTGTCGTTGCTCCATTATACGGGAGTTACTGATTCTTACTATTTTCATATTCAGATCTATCCAATCTTACTAATAACAAATTTCACGGAGTATTTGCCTTCTATAATGAATGTGTTTCGGGGAATCTAGGGAGGAGTTCCTCGTTCGTGTGTCTTACGTTGACGGCAAAACCTTCGATCATAGTTAGCTGAAAGTGGGATAGTGGGATATAGGTTAGTCCTGTTAATGTTACTGAAATGTCCATCCAGATCATATTGATRTGTGTGTCTGCAATTAATTTGTTGGCCAGATCGTGCCGTGCTTCTTATTTCAGTGGGAAATGCTATCCATCTTTATGGTGCCTAATGCCAAATTTTATGTAGCAGCTCTTAGAAATGTTGAAAAATATTTGGAATTGGAAAAGCTTTACGTCCTCGGTACAAATTGTGGTAAGTTTGCTCAGAGCTTGTCTTGATAATGTAACGCTCCTGTTATGTGGCATCTAGGGTGGGCTAGAGGAGGCTTTGATGTTTCTTAAGACCTTCACGTATTTTGCTTTGATTTCCCTCCTCTCTTTGGTTAAGCGGTCAGAGAAATATTACTCTTGTAGGCATGAATTTATGTTCCTTGATCTGATATKAGGTTGCTACTCTTGTCYGTCTGTTGAGTTCATAATGCTGCAAAATCCTCTGATGTTCTGTTGCTTTCACGTGGGCTGCAGTGGACAATGGGCCCAGACAGGGACTTGACAAATTTCTGAAAGCAGCCAGCGATGACCCGGATACAGTCCTTCATTATGAGTTTATGCAAGACTACAAGGTAYTCCACCTCAAGCCTGACATTATAGKTAGTAGGTGTATAATGTCAGTTACGGTTACTGTAGGAGCTTTCTGATGTATCCTACTCATCAAGTTAGAAGGAATTTTGGCGGAGATATTACTTCCGCCAGCTTGTGGGGTTCTTTTCTCCGTCCGCTCCTTGTCTACGTGTGACTAATTCTGTTGGGTTAATTAGTTCCTGGCTTCTGTTGTTCCTTTGCAGGTGCACCTCAAGCATTTGGATGGCCGGAATGAGGAGGTTAGTCAGCTGCTAAGATGCCTAAGTGAAACTGATTAGAGGTCTTTRAAATCCTCGGGCACCCACGGGACGTGCTTTCTTGTATGTTGCAGATCTAGGTCTACTTGACATTTCATATATTTTTGTCTGCCCGGTTCAGYTGATGCAGTTCAAACTTTATGAGATATTGTTCACACCCACATTCTGTTCTTTTATTTGTCTTTGTTGTTGCTACCGGCATATATAAATTGAATACGACTGTCATGCCCTCACATCCTTCACAAAACGAAAAGTTTTGGTAATACATGGAATCCAAATCATGTCCAGGTACCCTACTTCTGTTTGCAAGCTGACCAATTGACTGACGTGATCGCACCCTCTTGTTACAGGTGATATTTTACGTGAAGGTTTGTAAGATGTTTATGGTGTTCATCATTTTGCTTCAATCAGTCAGTTCACAGTTCTACTCTGAATAGATATTATGTGACGAAGTATCTGATGGTCTTTATTGGTCTAGTTTCATTTCAATACTTACTGAAATTATTTTCATTTTCAATACTTAATCTGTTCTTTTGTGAGTCTTTTGTGACTGTTTATGTGTGACAGCACAAGGAACATCTAGTGCTAATTCTCATGGTCTGTCGGATACTTAACAGTGTCTTTATGTCTGACGTTTGCAATATCTATGGGGCTAACTGTTTGAAACCTTGCAGTTGCTTCGACTACACCAATGGCCTAGCAGTAAGTAGTCTCGTTTCTACTCTCTTGGTWAACCTGTTTGTACGTSTTGCTAGTCTATTTAGCGAAGTTATGCCACGCACAGAATAATCAACTTCTTAAGATAGCCGGTTCCATCTATTCATGCACTTGCTTCAGTCTTTGTTGCTGACTTCATGTCTATGGTATAGGATTTAGTGGTTGGGTACATGGGAGTGCCTAAGTATCCAGGTGTGCCTATGACGCGACATCCTCAGTACATCACTGTTAGGTTTGTGCTACCAAATCTCAGTTATGCTAGCTTCAAACAGTTAGCTAAACAAACGCTTTGCGGATGGTGCTCTTGGTTCTAGATTCAATTCAATCATGATGTTCAAGCCGGATGCTCTTGAACAAGTAATGCGCTATACTTGTCAAGCAAGTACTTGTTGAAATTGTCCGTGTTACTGGCTGAGCAAGGATTGCTGTTGACTGGTGCAGAAATGATCGAGGCAAAGAGATGCTAGACCTAGTGAGGCCTCTTTTGGACGTAACACCAACGGTCAGCTCTGTATGTCCAGCTACCCTCTTCTGTATTAAGTGAAGACTTCACTCTACTACTGCTCACATTTTCGCGTGTGTTTTTATGAGTGGCATTCTATAGGCTTGAAGCTAGCCATTTTTTTTTTTTGAAGAAATTGGGCATTTAATTGCCTAAAAAAAAACCTTGGTTAGATACATCTGGGATTGAAAATTGATCACGCTGAGTAGGGAGTTGGTTTTCGATCATGTGCAAAGGGCACGATTAATTTTGATGCATGTATATTAGGAGAGAGGGATTGTAAGTAAATTAAGGACCGGGGATAGGGCCGGGACGCCAAGATGGCAGGGTGGTAACTTTGAGTGCTCCTACCACTTGATTTTGAATGAAATCAAAAAATTTCAATCGAAATTCTAGCTGCGGGGACTGTCTGAATGGAAGAAGTCCCCATGTCATGAAATGGGAACGGAACGATGCTCCCAAAGGAAGGAGAAGGAAATGGGGAGGGGAGAATGGGAGAGGGAGGGAGCAAGTCACCGTTGAATGAACCCCTCGGAATACTCCTCATTCTCTCCGCCGATATCGATGGTGTCCATGAGAGGGCCATGCTCCGACGCCCGCCGGTCCGTCAGCTTGGTTAACTCGGTGACCTCGTCGTCGCCAGAAGTACCACTCTCGCGGCGACTCTCCACGCCAACGCGGCTGCCAGACTCAAACGAACGGTGGCCCCACGGTGGTCGGAAGCAAAGAGCAGTAGCCGAGGAGCTGGGGTCGGGCAGGGCGCGAGGATTAAAGTCATTGCTGTTCGTGGTGTCGGAGGAGCTCAGAAAATGGGGACCCAGGGTAGTGCTGGAATGAGCAGTGCCACGCAAAGTGGGGGGCTTCAAGGGCTGGGACCATTCGGAATCAGCAGCAGAATTATGGAGAGGCTCCACCAGACCAGTAACCAGCTGGCCCACTGTGGTGAGGCTCGGGCGCGGAGCAGTGGCTGGCTCTAGCTTCTTGGGCGATGGCTGCACACGCGCTTCAGCTCCGGGCTCCACCAAACTCGAGGGCCGCACCATCTGCTGCAGCTCTTGGCCGGGATCGCCGGTGGCCACAGAGGTGCGCACTCGGTAGCGCTGCGGGGCCTCTTGGCTGCCGTCGCTATACAGTACATACTCGTGGTACGTTGGTGCAAACTGCGCACCGGCACATGCATGCACATTATGATCAGACCCGAGCAGAGCAGACCAGAGCCGACTGAGAAGAGCCGATGAGCTAGCTAGCTTAGCTTAGCTTAGCTTGCACCCTTGTGCTCATTCAATCTATCTGATCCGTGACTACTGTTCCAGTCCGATTCTAACCCACCCACTTTAATTTTCCTTTCTTTTTCCGGCCAGACAGTCGGGTAGAAGTAAGTAAGTTAGTCGTGAAGGTGGTGGTGCACCTGATGCATTGTGTCGTACACCAGATCTGAGAAGTTGAGTGCATGGAGAATGCTGTGTGCCAGGTTTCCTTGGCCATTGRTGTTGGCCTCTGCGTACCCTTTGTATGGGAATGCATACAAGTGCCCCATCGCTGCAAATAGCATCTCCACACAGATTGTGATATTTTGCACATCCGAGGCCTCTTGCGCTGACTTGATCGCCCCTTCACTTGCCAGTAGTGCAATCACTACCCCCTGTGTGCATGCCATKCCATTCTGTGCTTTCAATCTCTGTGMCTGTCTCAAGTCTGCAGCATGTAACCTTGTGGCACTGACTGTCCTAGTATTCCCTGTCAACACTTATGGACATCATTTGTTCATCATTGATTTCATGCATTTTACAGCCAGTAGTAGGTTCATTGTTCATGAATTTGAAGGTAGTCATACTTGCCAGTAGGTCAAGAAGACAACGGATTTGATGATGAGGAATTTGGGAAGTGGATGGAACKGCTGCAACATGTCCTTGCATGCCACATAGAACAACACTAAGGCTGCCAAGGCCAGTGTGTACGAAAAGGTGTACACAATGGTGGCATACAAGTAGCCATTTGTTGTGGAGAAGCTTCCATCTGTGTATAAGCCCGACTCATACAACATGAGTGTTGCTCCCACCAACAATGGCTTCAGGATGACAAACTGGAGCACTCCTCGCTTACAGCACCGAATGAACACCCTATCATTCATATCATTAATATTTGCAACCATGTTATTGCCTGCCTGCCTGCCTATTTGAACGTGATTGCCATTGAATGTGTGAACTTACTCCACTTCAAATAAAATAAATAGTTTAGTACTAGGCTTTTCATGACGGACTTCTGATCAAAACAAACAGTACAGTAAACAGAAATGGATGGAGGACTGGACGACTGGTGTGGCTATCAATTCAAACGGAATGGAATGCTGAGAATGATATAGATGTACCCATCCAGGGGGATGGCGTTGCAACAACATGTCATAAGGTGCCAAGCAGGCTTGATGTATCGGCCTTGCAGACTGGTGGCTACTGCCCCTGGACCTCCAATGTAGGCAATGCACAATGACAAGAAGTTGTAAATCACCCACGCTTCATATCTGCTGCAACCCCACACCAATTCAAGCAATTCATCACTTAACAGGGACGGTGAGTCACTCTTGTCAGGCATGAGTTATTGTCACCGGGGCTTTTTTTTTGGACCAGTGTCCCCTTGCTGCCCTCACTACATAGGCCAGAATTTGGAGGGATGAAGCCAKAGAGGTCAGATTTCTGACAGTCTGGCCAAATTTCGCCAAAAATAAAAGCCCTGATTGTCACTTCTTTCCAAGCGTGGTGGTAATCCGCATGATAGTTTACCTACAGTAGGGTTTTCCTTACGCCACTGCAATCAAGTCACTCCATGTCTGGAAACACACTCCGGGGGCATGAGCTTTGATTCATTCAAAACCTCACAGGCATGAACTTAACTTAATTACAATAATTATTAAGTTCATACTTCACCATGTAATAACTGATTACAGTAGAACCTCCCTTACTCAATAGGTCCGGGACCGGTCTGACATATTGGTTTACAAATGTTTATTGGCTAAGAGGGGGTCAAATTTAGTCACAACCTTTGCAATGTGGCCCAGTCCAGGACTGGTTTGACAGCATTGGTTTATAGAGATTTATTGACTTATAGATGAGCAACTTAGAGAGCTCATTTAAAAAAAATGAGGTCTCCAAAAGGCTATTATAACAAATTGTCCGCAAGACCATKTGACATTACACAATATTTTTTTAATGTTTTTAATGTTTTTAATTTTTTTTAGTAATTTAGAGGTCAATACAGTGCCCAATTTAACAAAAAATTGATGATTTTTTTGTTGATCTAGACATCATTTTCTAGTAGTGTTTACGACTTCCAGAAGTCATTTATCGAAATTGTAACTAGGAAATGATTGCGACTGACGCAGTTGTAGAACTGTCATTGTCATTGAGCTAAAATCTACATGTTTTTGATATCTACATGTTGCTATTATCACCATCTTTTTCTTTCTGCTGGGCAGATGGATGAAAAAGTGTGACATGGAAAGTGCTTTCATCTAGCATGCCATGTTCATTTCTCTTTCATTTCTCTGTCATTTCCAAGTTGCAACAAACCCTTCAAAAATCCTATGTGGCAAGACATTTGGCGGCCAACTGTTGGTTGCGCCAGACCCCTCTTGAATCTGRCATGGCATGGCGTAGAATAGGAATTTTCTAGTCAATTTGGTGTTGTGATGGAGTTGTGGGGCTGTTCAGGTTTAGTGACACATGCAGTTGTGGAAGTGATTATCAAGTTGCAAGGATTCATTGGGGATTAATACATCGGCAACCTTTGGAATAATATCCATCAAAGATATCTCGCATCCTCAGAGACAGATTTTGAGGCATTTATAGTTTTCTTCATTGTGCTTGGTTGGGTTACTTCTTGTGCATTTATGTGAAACAAACTAGCCCCTCATTAAATTTTTCGCATGGTGGTGCTGGTTGGTGACGACTATGAGTTGGTAGCAGTCTATTAAAATACTTGTCTATTTTGTAGCTTCTCAAGCATGTACTAGATGGTGATGAGTGTTGTACAAAATACACTTCATCCAATTAACATTAATTATAAAAGATCATAAAAATTGCTCTACATGTGTATCAATGGAAAGAAAGAATCATGGTCCATATGAATCAATGATATAGATATGTTCAATTATTTATTACAATTCTCCAATAACAAATTCTCCAGTAATGCTTGAAATCAGTGGTCATAGGCCCGTCCTTCCAGGGTTTAACTCCTGGGAAATTAGCTCCAGCTACCGGCGTCACCGTCGCATCGTCTTATCCAAGTGCTGCACCTTCTCTTGTAAGGCAGCGCAAACTCGTTACGCATCCGCAGCTGCGTCAATTCCCAATTGTCGTGTAACGTACCCGTGATATGCAAATGTGTGTGCTGCTTCTCATCATTCGATCTCACGCATTGCATCATTCTGTTTCTAGAAAACCCTCCACCCGAGAGCTGGCATTGCTGCGTTTAGAGAGGAAATTTACCCAGTTTGACAGACGTAATTAATATCCGTCAAAGATTTCTCGCATCCTCAGAGAGAGATTTCGAGGCATTTACAGTTTTTTTGATTGTGCTTGGTTGCGTTACTTCCTGTGCATTTGTGTGAAACAAACTAGCCCCTCATTAAATTTTACGTATGGTGGTGCTGGTTGCAAGGTGTATGCTAGTGTTTGTGTGCGCAGGCCGGGGAAATGGAGCGGTTCGTAGTATGCAATAGAGGTCAGGAACTTCGAGAAATTCTTTGTCACTCTCCGTTTCCCTCGAGGAATTTCAAGTGACTTTTGAGGTGCCGTGGCGAACGTGAYTGCGAGCCTTAAACCCCAAACCCTAAATCTGTGTGGAGGTTCGAGTTGTAATGGAGGGGRCTAGGATCTCGGCTTTCCAATGTAGTTTGCAAGCCTCGCTTTCTGTGGCGGGGATGTCTTCCATTATAAGGTCACCTTTGATCTCATTTGGGCTTCGCCGACAGGGTGTGCATGGTTGGAATGAGCGCTCCCGGCTAGTTTTGGGCAGTCGTAAAGAGCATCGCATGGTCAGGATCAGGTCTGGTGCCGATGATAGCTGTCGAGAGATCGCTGGAAGGGCTGGCTCGAGGGAATGTCTTCCAGAGGATGTCGCAAAGCGTTTGGTTCTGGGAATTGGCCCTGAATTGGGACGTAGCCCTCGAGTGGAGCGGAATAATTTCTTGGTCGTGAATTGGGTCCGGCTGCAGGTGATGGGATGGCTGACACTAGTGGCTTTGGGGATTGGAGCGAGTGCCGCTAGTGCGTCCGTGATTGGGATTGAGACTTCTCGACGGTATGCTCCTCCCTGCTTTGCATCCGTATCATCCACATCAGATCAGGATTCGAGAGGCAAAGGAACTACGACTGTGGCACCTGAAGGCCATGAACAGAATGTAAGTAAGGATGAGCAGCCGATCGATACCAAAGGCGCGCAGGTGAAAGGCAGTGACAGTGGCGTGGATGTCAAGAACGTCGAGATTGTAAACGAAAGGGACGGGTCCGATGAAGATGATCTGGCAGAGGACGACGAGTATGAGGACGCAGAGTCGGACGTGGATGTCGGCAGCGACGATGAGGGCACCAACTATCCCACAATTGGGGAGTTGGAAGATCTTGACGAACTCGGGGAACTGGCGAGTGGTGCCGCGGCTGCTGAACTGCTCTCTGGCAGCGGAGAGATCGAATCTGGTACCTCAAATGTTTTCTCCCTTTTATTCTTGTAGTCTGTGTCTTTGTCCTTGTCTTGTATGATGGCAAGTWCCGACTGCTGTGAACGATAGTTTTGAAGACGGGATGAACTTTGCGTCAAAATGATTTGACAAGTGAAGAAGAATTCCAAAGATGCTAATTGTTCTCTGGAAGAACGACTTTATTGATATGGTTTGCGAGCTGACCGTTGAACTTTTGGAGTCGCACTGTCCCTTGCTGAGAAGTAATTAAAGAATTTTTGTTTGATATTATGTCTACCCTGAAATGACCAAAAGCCCAATAATCCGGCCTCATGGGTTTTTTAGCCGTTTCGAGCTAGTCATGTGGAGACTTTCTTTCGTTCACCCTCTCGTTAATTTATGTGGCCAACACATGCAACGATCTTGATTGATGCTGATGGTATAAATTTTGAATTTTACCTTTCACTATATGATCCAATCGACCAATTCAAAACCACAAATCTTTGGTCCTTTATGGGAAAAATCTTGCTTCACTTATCTGGTTTTCAAATATGAACCGTGGGTTGGCAGCGGAGGCTGAAGGAGAAAGGGGACTTGGTGGGGATACTGAAGATGAAGATCTGAAGAAGGCATTTGATGAGTGGAAGTCGAAACCTTATGCTTTGACAGTTCCGTTTCGGATTGTGGGTCTTCGGGGTTCAGTTCCTCCTGCTTGGCTCAAGGTAGGCACATTGTTTTGCTGCGTCTTGTGAACTCGTTGATCAATGTGGAAGGTGTCCGTCGAATTGTCGCGGTCGTGAACTCATCTTTTTGTATCTCTATCAGGAATTTCTAATGAGTCAGGGAAGAAACGCGAAAGTGTCAGCGGAGTTCAAAGGGAGTTTGAGTGATATTCTTGCAGACCTTGCATTATCGATGGAACACAAGAAGATTACACCTAGATCAACCATGGCAGCTGACCTTGTGACTGTTGGGGATTCCTGGTTGGCGGCGGCAGTGCATGGAGGGTTGATAGAGCCTATAAAAAACGCCGAGCAATTTGATTGGTTTAATCGTCTGAATCCAAGGTGGCAGGTATGATACTCTTCAGTGCCGTTTCTTTATTGGAGTTCCCTGCTGTATTGCTGTGCCTACATCGTAATGCTCACCTTTTCTATCCGTCCTCTCTTTCATAAGCACGTGGGGCTGAAGATGTTCAAGTTTGGTTGGGGTCAAAATTAACTGGTTACGTTTCCAATTGAGAATCTCCCCCCTACTGATATTTTTTGAGTTTATATGTCTCAATCGAACTCCAATCTTACAAATATCTGGAAGGGGTGATTTTTCTCTTTAGGTCGGAGCCGAAGTCTGAACCCGTCCGTGCTAAATTTAGCCCTCAATTGAAGGGCTAGATGTTGTTCCTGCCTTTTCACTGCAGGATGTTGATGTATAGTGTTTTCCCGGGCCTTCAAGTTCCAAAATTTTCGCATGATTGTACCGGTAGTTTTTTTTATGAGTATGATCTTCAAATATTGACTTATATAATCTGCTGGTGCTTTCTAACAGAAATTTCTGAGGAGAGATGTCGAAGGAGTCCTTGATCCCCAGGGCTATGTATGGGGCATTCCATACAGGTGGGGAAGTCTTGTTTTTGCCTTTAGGAAGGATAAACTGGAAAAGAATGGGATCGCCCCTATCAGGGTAAGTTACTTTGCCTCTCTTAATCCAGATGTGTTCTATTTTCTGCACCCCCTGAATGCTGCGTGACCAAATCCTATATCCTCCTTTTTATTTTTTTTAGGGCGATGGAGCTTTAATGAGAAGCCTTGTGAGAACAGGACTGGAAGGACTTGTTTCAGCCTCAACTGGCAGGAAGGGTGGCAATGGTCGACAATCCACGGGAGGTAGTGGGTGCTGTTCTCAAGTCTTTAGGAGCTTCCTACAACACCTGTGACTTTGACTCGGAGGTTCCTGGAGGCCGAGATGCTGTAAAAGACCGTTTTGTGGCTTTGCAGAAGCAGGTAACCTTATGAGTCTTTGCTAGCCGATATGGTCTGATGTGTTTATAAGTGAAGGGCTCCTTACTAAYAGAGGACAMTGTCCACTGACAGTGACCAAATTTCAAGTTATTGTTTTTCAATCTGATAAAGAATGAAGTTGCATATAAAACTCTTTACATAATCCTAACTGTCTGGAATAATCACTTGTGACAGGTTCG
>VACF01000451.1:0-77139 GCA_006891605.1 Pleurozium schreberi | reverse complement strand
ATGGGTAATTGTAGTGTAATCCGGAGTACTAACACTTCCGAACTTACAAATTTGCACATACTGTTTAAATTTTCTATTTTCTCAAAAGTGAACCAGTATGGTGGTTCACAACGTCTTTGCTGTCCAGTAATTAATGAGGGAGAGAAAAGGCCGACGTCTTTGAAGTGCGTGTCACAGTGAACTTGATTCGTTGTTTTTTCATGAAGTTAGGTAAGTGATCTTCAGTTTTTTCCACATTATCACTTGGACGGCCCGCAGAGGGAATCCTAGGTTTTCGTCATGTGGATCGTTAGACATTATGTCATGCACAAAAGACAAGACACTTGCTGCGTTGATTCTGGCAAACGAATCGTCGTATTAGTGAGTTTATTTTTGGGGTCCATCTGTGTGAAGAGAATAAGTGGATGCCCATGCATGCATTAAATGCTGACTTCATAATTAGAAATTCTATTGTAGTTTTTTGCACGTCTGCAGTAATGAAGAGAGGGCTGGAAAATTACATGCATTGAGAGGTCCAGGCTAATGCAGAGGAAAGACTTGTTGATGCTTCGTGGCATACAAAGTAGAAGCATGAAGGGAAACTTGAGTTCTCTGTGTTTGCAAATAATGTTCTATATTTCATGATTTTTTCGTACTTCTGTGAGTAGTGAGAAAAAGAAGAGTGACGTGCAGCGTGGACAACGACAAAGAATTTCACGTGAAGTGGACAGTGGAGATCGTCAACTTCGTCGTAACGTAAGAATTGCTAGTTTCCAGAAAAGCCGACTCAGGTGTTCAGAGGATGCAGTTGCTGCATCTGCATTTGTAGTTCCGGTCACTGAAACTGCTCGTACACGGGGACGCATAAATCTGTCAGGGCATTCAGTTGGAGGAGAGCGACAAAGCCTTCAAACGAGGTACAAAACTCAAGTCGGTAGTTAATGTTGTAGACATATTGCGACACAGAAGTCTTTAGAAACTGTTACTTCAGCCTTGGGGCATGATGTCAGTAGTTCTAGTAGATTATTTGTGTATGACTGTGAAGTGCATGTTTGTGAATGTGCAAAGCGTTTCTGAAGAAATGGAGCGTCAAGGAGAAGTCGACAAAGATTTCGATTCTGATGGGTCCTTGCATCCTTATTTCGAAAAGCAGTGGCGCCATCCTGGAGAACTGCAAGGTAGTCTACGAAATGAGATGCAGGGAAGACAATCAAGTCATGGAAATCCTCACGTCATGCCGGCTGCTGGAAATGTAGATGGTGGCATGAACGGCTTGTCGTCAATGTTTGGCACTCATTTTCAAGAGTTGGTCATGCGTGCTGTCATGGAAACCACTGCCTCTTTGGTGGGTTCATCAGCATCTCATCTTCCTCATGCTGCTAACGTGCTGACTTCAGCTCCTACAGTTAACGTAGTTGTTCCAAGGGGAGATAGCACCTGGAACGAAAAAAAGTACCGTCAAGCTGAAGCAAGGCGGAACAGGAAGCCGGACATGATGAGGACATCAGCGGGGGAGAACTCAGATTCAGAAGAGGGTTTTCCTATTCTGGAAAATGCCACTGTTGAACAGAGAACATTGCGAACCCGGAGGTTGAACCGGTGGCGTGCTAAGAAGGCAAGGGACTTGACAAGTAACCCCAAAGCTGTGAAGAAACTACCGTTTGTAATCTACGTTGACGGGACGAGCAAACCCAGAGGCATTGACAAGCGTCAGTGGAAAGCTGCTATGCGTGGGCAGTGCGGTCGTCTGGATCCCAGCATGGACAACATCAACCACCATCCAAAAAATGTTGTGGACAGTATTTGGCACGCTCTTGAAAAAGAGTGAGAGTTTGAGGGATTCGCTCACAAGGCCAGAGAGATGTTCGAAAAATCAGCGACCAAGTTCATGCGAAATAAGAAAATGCAGCTCAAATATAAGTGTCAAAAAAGTGTTGATGGAGGGAAACCAAACGAAGTGAGTGACACTTATTGGAGGAAGATTGTGGAACTCACAAAGAAGTCAGGGAAACAACAAGCTGGTAGTACATTGAAGCCCAGCACATTGGAAGGGAAAAAAGTCGTTTGTGAAGACGTGAAGGACGGAACGCTACTGTTGCTTGATGCAGAGGTAATGAAAATGTATTCATGATTTTCCTTACTGTTGCACTCAGTGAACATTGTTTTAGTATGATTGTTTTGTTCTTTTAAGAAGAGTCTTATTCCTCTCATCATCGTCATGTGGTTTTTGATTACAGCGTGGTAGAGAGGAACAGSAGGGCGACAAGTCCAAAGAAGTGTGCATGTTTTTGAAAGAAAAGTCCGAGGAGGAGACCATTTCATGTGCAGTTGAGGAATGCGTGAGTAGGTATACGTCTATGTCATGTTTCTAACGTTCAAGTTTGTGAGAAATCACGTATAGAGAAGTTGTTTAAATATATTGTGGTAGTGAGCTTGAATCTAGTGCGCAAACATAAATTGCATTACACTGTAAAGGCCGTCGTTGTTCTCTGGCATGGAATATTTGAGCAGGGAAGGAGACAACACATCCAACGAGACATTGTAGTGCATAGGCAACAGAATTTGCAAGTTGAAACTGTTTTTTTCCGTTGACCACATTGTAAGGCAGTTGATGCTTTCAGTTTGCATTGCAGCACTTACTTGTGCTTGAATTAATAAAGTTTGTGTTCAGATTGTATGTATTTATATATATAAGTTCACTCTTTCTTGCACGCATGAGTGCGTTTCTGTGCTTTGGAAAAGGAAACTACAGTATGAATATTGATATATATGTATCCATTCTTGCACGTAGTAGTGAGTTCCTGTGCTTTCGAAAAGGAATCTAGAATATTAATATTTATAAAGATTTATCCATTCTTGCACGCATTAGTGAGTTCCCGTACTTCAAAAAGGGAATCTACAGTACTCATAAAAAGAAAAAAAAAGGCCATCCAGTCAATGAACGACAACTGCTTGAATGTGGTGTCGTCAAAATTTTAATTTTAAATAAAGAGGTCTATATATACCACAGAATGGGTCAGGATAACACCAATTGCAGTTGCGAAGACCGATCATTATCAGACAAGTGTCACCCACCAGCTTGCAGAAGGCAGTTGCGATGGAAAAAAAGGACCGAAACTACTTATTTAAAAGACTCCCTCAAATCACCTTAAAAGTCACGTTCTGGACTTTCAATACTGTCCATTCAAGCATGTCCTAGACACCACGTTTTAGGACAGAAACACTTAAAAGACACGCACTTCCAATATGCTCTATTTTACTGAAAAACGATCTTAAAACACAGTCTTCTCTAGTAGTGACTAGTCTCACGCACTGGTATCCCTTGAAAAAATTGAGCACGGAAGGTATGGATTTGCACTCATCAACACTCAACCCACCGCTCTAACACGCACTGCTGCAGTTGGGAAAGACTTTGTGAGAAGCAATCCACACAATGCCAAGCACTTGTCCTCACAATCATACCCCAAACCCCCGCCCTCGTCCTCACATGCACGGATTGCTAGAGTCTCGGTTGAAGAATTGAGTGGAGAATGAACAAGGGTGACTTTGGATCTCGCACCAAAACACCCAACGGTATGCAACCGGCCTTCTCCGGTTGTCCGGTTGTCCACTGACATAATGCTGAACCCGAAAGAGCACTGTCGCCACTCCATTCGCACATATCGACGTACGACTACCTCCCAAACTTGTGTCCCCACTCTCATGTCCTCTCAATACCCCCACTCCACCAAGTTTGCGTACAATTTGCTATGCAGTACGACTCCATCTAGCGGCTTTTCACCATTTTCCAATTCTGAGCGACATATTCCTGGCGCTGGGGCGCTGAGGGGTTGAGGTAGAAAGTCCATGAAGCACTCATGTAAGAACTAGAAATTAATTTGAGGAGGTTAAACTTCTTCTTCAAGTAAATTTTCCTTGAATTGAAGGACAAATGGAATTGGATTTGAACCCCAAGTCATTTCACCTTATTGGCACCACAATTAAGAGTAAAGTATGTAACCAGGAGCACCTTATTCAGTTTAATTTATGCTTATGTTTTAGTTTTGTGCTTTGTTCTACTCTTCACAAAATGGAAGAACCTCCAATTGCCCAGGAATTGGTTTTAGCACAATTGCGCAGAAGAAGAACAACAACAACAGAATGGGCATTGCCAGAGCTGATAATATCTGTTGCAACCAGGTTAGTGGTGAAGGCACACATAACTGATTAAATAAGCAATTCTGAACATGATCTGGGGTAGTGCAAGGTAAAGGCAATGACAGGGATGCATTGACAGAATTGATGGGGATTGAAAAAATTATTTTGGGTTTCATTTTAAAGCAAAATAAACTGATTTTCTTGGTTGAAGTGCCTCTCCCTCTTCTAGTGCTTCATTCACCATTTGATAGTGGGGCAAATGACTAACATAGAGAATCCTCAATCCATGGCTCGTCAAAAGTCACTGCAATGGTACATGCATGCACTTTCCATTCCCGTCCCTTTTTTTTCACTGTGGCTTTTGCTGTCTCTGGCGCCTCTGGCAATGCAAGGATGGGATTTGGAACCCTACATGACTCTACAACTGCACAAGATTGCTCCACAAAGTGAGGAGGGTGTTGAGCTACCAAGGTTTATTAGTGTAGTCCAAGAAGTGCAGACGGAAGAGTTTGGAGGACACATCAAATGGACAATTTTTGCCGAGTGGGAGCCAAGAAATGCAATGTCTATGAAAGTATTGTGGAAGGTGTGGCTTGCATTGGGGCAAGGTTTTGTCTACTAGCACAGAACTTGATGTTGCAGTGCGTTCACACCAGACGGATTGAAGGTGCTCTTCCAACACACATTAGAAGAGAACTCCAAAGAACCCAATTCTGCACCTCTATTATGCGCCAGCTGTGGGAATGCTCTGAGTCTCACTTGAACTAAGCTAGCTGCACTGTGGAACTATCCCTCAGCAATCTACACAAAGCTCCTTCTATTGTACCTCTGTCAATTGGCCCAGCGTATTTGGACACTTCAACTTCCCGGAGGAAAATAGAATATCGTAAGCTAAAGTAAGGTAGACTGCTCTTAAAGTGACCATTTAAGTGCTGATTGCGTTTTCAGTGAAGTTGAACTACTTGATAACAATTTTCAGTAAATTTTCATAGGAAGGAAAAAAGAATTGACATCTAACCCAAGTAGTTGCATACTTTTTGGACCTTCCAGGAATTAGTTACAAATCTTTGAAGTTGTAATGCAGTGGTCACTAAAAACGACCTCCTGAAATGTATACTACTAGTACATTGAAAAAAGAAAAATGTACCTCTGCATCATGATCGCTTTTAGAGCATGGGCGCCTTAAGAGCAGTCTACCTTAGCAATGGCTCCACCTGACATGCCTGGGAGAGTGGCACCTGATGCTCAGCTGCACTGCTTAAGATCAGGTGCAGCAACTGAAGTTCCTGGCAGGAAGGTCGGTCCTAGCTTAGCTTCTTCTTGCCAGCGCAAGTTTTTTGTCCCCCAAAAACTCCGTCGTGGCCGTCGCCATCGCCGTGGGGTTACAGTAAGTTAAGTTTAACTGAAGTTCACTGAACTGTTCTGAGTTCTGACTTGCCGTCCTAACTTMGCTAATGAACGACTGAAGGGTCACTCCCTCAGAAGAGCATCAGGAAAGTACCCCCATTGAAACAATATTGTTTTAATGGGCTCACAATCCAACTTTGAAAATGTATCGTTGTAGTTTAGTTTGTAGTACAACATCAGTATTGCAACAATATTGTTTCTATGGGAGGCATTGTATTAGTACTGATGCTATAATACAACAGTAAACTTTCAAAATTGGACTATGAGCCCATTGAAAGAGTACAACATTAGTACTAATACAATGGAGGTGTTAGTTCCTGATGAGGCACCTGACGTCATCAGTTTTCTCCAATCATCCCCAATCAATACGGAATACACACAGCACACACACACACGGTGACTCTGGGGTAGGTTAACTTAACTAAAGATATATAAAAGCTTATTACATTTGTTGCTTCAGTTGTTTGCACAGAGATCAGAGAGTCAGTATGGCAACCAAGAAATTAAGGTAAGGGAAAGGCACCTTATGGCGTCCTTGTACCCAATGCCATCCAAATCTGCAAGACATAATCATTTCAGGCCATAAATGTAGGTAGGCGGTACATGACTTATTTCTTTGACCTAAAATAATAAGCGGTCTACAATACCGCTACATTTGTGTTCTAGAATGAATGCCTTACCTAGAAAGGGACGTCATTGGGTACATGGACGCCATAAGGTGCCTCTCCCTTACTAACAATAACTTACCAACTCGGAATTTGAATGATCCATTCGTTGTTTGCAAGGAGGGAGAAGCCGGAGAATCGACTTACATGAGGATCGTACAATAAACTTGTCAATCACCACACACACAAAATTCAAATCCTCCTTCATGAATTTATAAAAATTCTGCAAGCTCTGAAACTTGGCACGGTTTAGAATTTCCATGTTAATTAAGATTCACTACCAAAAAATATAGTGCAAAAAGGTTTCTTCTTATTGATTTCATTCTATTTAAAGACAATAGGCCTCAAATCTTCACCAAAGAAACTTGCAGCCCTTCACTGCACACTGTGTGATGCCTATGCAATAAAGGGTTGCAAGTTTACAAGTTCGCTTACAAAGTTTACAAGTTCCGGAGTTTGCTTATTGTCCGGTTCTTGTGTGGTGAATGATATATTCAATGTGCCTAGTGATTGGAACTGTCCGGTAATGGCATGTTTATTCTACTGACAGCAGAGACAGGAGAATCTTTTTAACCCTTAACCCCTAAAGTCCCAAGTGTCCCTTCGGGGGATACTTGGGATTTCAGGCAGGCTTGTGTGATCTCAATTTTTGACACAATTTTTTGAAACTTTTTTTGATGATAGACAACCACATTACCTTTCTACAAATATAATTTTTGTCTCAATCGGTGACCAGGGGCAAAAGTTATGCCATACTATGCATAAATTTCAATTCGTCAAGCAGAAAAAAAATCACAAAAATACGACTTTTTATTTATTTTTCATTTTTTTCTCAAAGATTATAGTTTTGTGTACATCTGAAGCTTTGATTCATTCTATTTGGCCTAATAATGAGAAAGTTATGGACAATCTTGTTTTTTGGGCAATCTAAGCATCCTCTTGAAAAAATAACTTATAGGATTCATTTCTAAATGCAATTTTCACAGTTTTTTGAAAAACATTGTTGGACAAGGTTAAGTTTACTTGCCAAAACAATCTCACCGTTGGGATTATTATGTTTCAATCCCATCTTAGAGCTATTAACCATTTAGTTTTTTTTCCAATCTTGGACCTACTTCTACGTTAGAAATTTTTAATGATTGAATATCAAGTGTGTTTTTCTTGAATTTTCTTCCCCCAATCCTCAACTTGAATCTTCAACACATAAAATTTTAATTTCAAGCTCAGTAGAGCAAAAAAAATTGATTAGGAAGCTCCAAAGCCAAAAAATCTCCTCATAGAATGTATAAAAAGCTTGTTTTTTTCACTTTAAACGTAGATATCTTACAATCTATGCAGTCAAAGTTTGTGAAAATTTTCATACACATTTATATATTGGTCTAGTGCAAGATCTGATGGTTAGATATGCAAAAAAATTGGAAATTTTGAAAGCTTTGCACCTTGCAATAGAAATAGCAGTTTTGAATGGATTTTGAGAGAGAAAAGGCCTTGGGACTTTAGGGGTTGATAAACACCGGGCGGGTCACCTTGGAAATCATGAATTCTGATACCGCAAGAATCATTGGTTTAAAATTTTTCAAAAGTTAGCATTGGAAGTCAAAGTATTCTAGAAGATCTTCCCTTTTCACCTCTAATTCCGAGGATGAATAGTTGCACTTCTATCCTATATAAGAAGATGCTCTTTCATTCATTGACCAGAAAATGGCCTCAGCGTCGTTGATGGGTTAACCCTTGAAGGAATGGATTAGTGACCGTGGGAATCACTGGTTTTGAAAAAAATCCAAAACCACTCATTGGAAGTCAAAGTATTGTAGAAGATCTCCCCTTTTCACTCAAATTCGGAAGATGAATAGTTGCACTTCTGTCCTACACAAAAGAATTCTTCTTTGTCATCCATCAAACATCAAATGTCCGCCTTGACATTTAAAGGTTTATCTTAGAGAGAAGTGGATAAAAAAATTTGGTGCCTTGGTGCAGGGCCAAGAGTTGGTGATTTTGGAGATATATTTCCCTTCCCCAATGGATGAAATTGCTAAATTGACACAAAATCTTGGGATGGTGTCATGGAATGGACAAACTTTTGGATTAGAAAAACAAGTATTTGTATTTGCATTTTGATTTCATTTGTTCACGTGGATGGAAAAAGCTTCATCCAATTCCTTAAAATAGGGAACAACAAGCCCGTTGTTKTGCTCATTTTAGGGTAACACGTCCTAAAATCACCCACCTAGGAGCTGAAACTAAATTTTGGGGAGGCAAAGCTTTTGAAATAATTTTCAAAAAAAATTCCTTGAATAAAACAAGTGGAATTGGCATCTAACCCAAGGCCTTTCATATTTTTGAAGCTTCGTGGATACCAATTCCATTTTCAGCAAACGGCATAGGGCTCTAAAATCGCCCACCTCCTAAAATGTACATAGTTTGTACATGACTGGAAGCTATGAAAAAGAAACATCTACACATAGTGTACACTTAAAGGTGTAGTCTTGCATTTCTAGGCTCACATGCTTGTTTAAAGAGTGTGTATGATTTTAGAGCTTGTTACCTTTATTCATTGGTGATATTGGGTTGCAAGGACCCAAATCTGTTGGAAAATGCAACACATTATTTAACTTCAAAGTTCTTCAACACCAAAATTTGGTACCTTGGGCATTTAGGGTTACATATACACAATTTGTACATTGTTGTTGAAATCATAAAGCAAAATGTGCAAATATAATACATTCTAGGAGGTGGAAGCTTTTAGAGTCTGAGTGCCTTATGGACCTCCAACCTTAATTTAATCTGAGAGCATCAAGSATGGCAATTTGTAGCACTTGTTTAGTTGGCAATCAAATGAGCTTGGACAAAAATTAATTGAAATCATGTTTTCATCCAATTTTTTCTTGTTGACCATTCATGTTGGGTTATGAAAAGCATGCAACTGTATTTGCAATTTTTCCAATGTTTGTCTTCATAAATATGATAAATTAGTAAAAAAAACATGTCAAAAAATATACTATTGTATACTACATTGAGTAGGAATATTAAAGGGACCATGGGAATTAATCAACATTCCACACTTTATAAATATCTACGTTTGTTGTACTTCAATAGTTATTGGAGTGTCCGGAGGGCTATACATCATGTTTCCAACATCTACAGTTCTCCACAATGAGTCCTTTTAATTGTTTGGTCCCTTTAAACCCCCTATTCAGTGTAGTGCATATGGAAAAATTGTTGCTCCTTGCTTTAGATTTTAGAATTCTTTATAAACATGATTTATAAGAAAATCAAGTCCAACTAATGAGATGAAGTTCATCTTCTTTAGTTTCTATTACAATTTGACTTTTTGGAAAAAATTCCTGAAACAAAATATTTTTATTGCAATTTGAACTTTGGTTGTATTTCCAATATTACTTGAGTTTTAATTATTGAATGATATGAAAACTTTGTTTACACTATGATGTTCTTCACTATAAAATACATGTAGGATGAAATTTACATATATTTTTAAATAATTCTCTATTTGAGATAATTCTCTATTTAATTCCCACTAAGAGCTTTCTAATCAAATTGATTTATAGTCTTTCAATTGCAGGAAGAATTTGGGCCCCCCCCCCCCCCTTTTTTTGTTAAAAGGAATAATCCTTTGCATTAAAAAAAATCATTGAACAACCACCAAGCCCAAGGGCTAGCAAACGAGAAACCAGATAGCTATGACAACAAAGAGAGAAACAAAAAAGGAAAAAACAGAAAAGACAAAAGAGAGTCTAGGAAAAGGAAACTAAAGGAGGACATCTCCCATTCCAAATGATAGTATCGTGCAACCTACTTGCTAGCACGGGAGACTGTAACCAAATAGTATCAAATTTGGGAAGTTTTTTTTTTTTTTTGAACAAATAAGGGGACCATTGCATTAAAACAAAGTCACATACAAGACAACCAAACTGAGGCTGAAACTGAAGAGAAAAAGAGCACCAAAAAAAAGGATTGAAGACAAAGAACTATTTAAGAGAAGAGGAAAACTTGGGGACCTTGCCAACTCCAAGTGATAAAATCACCCTGTCTAACTGCAAGTGGAGCCAAGTAGTATCAAATTTCTCCCAAATGTATCATCCTACATGTATTTTATAGTGAAGAACATCATAGTGTAAACAAAGTTTTCATATCATTCTATAATTTCTTCCTTGGATTTATGAGGCCTTTTAGAGGCTCCTTGTTGGGCTTTGAGCTGTGCTGCCCGCCCCGAGTCCAACAAAGCACCCCATAGAGCTTGGTACAAGGTAAAACAGCCCATTTTGATCAAAATTTGGAATTTGCCCTCACACCATTGCTGAAATTTTTCAATTTTTTTTTCAGGTATAGACAAGTGTGAAAGTAATTGAAATTATATTTTTTCAGACAAAGTAAGAATTAGTCGTGAATTTTTGAAGTGATCTGCCCAAAAGAGTTAATAGGCTACCTGATAACCAACAAAAACTATATTCAACATGCTCATCTTCATCACCTAAAGTGGTCACAATAATTTCTAATGTGGAAGGCCTTGAAAAGTCACTTCCTACAATGATTTACACTCAAAAAGTAGGGCGCTCCGGATGAGGTCACTAATCACTCCATGGGAGTCATCTTAGACATTGATTATGGTCTGAAAACTGTCATGGGGTCATTAGATATCCACTGTGGATCATCTTACCACAATGGGATGTTTTACCTTAGTACCCTTGGCAGCCATTGTGTATGGGAGAAGACCTTTTGGTTGCACGCAATCCAAATTATCCAAAGGGAGGATCCTAGTAGGAGGGACCAGATAAAATGCAGGTGAAGAAGTCGATGAGGGAGGGGTGCGCCAAAAATACAAATGACATGGCTGAATCCAAGGAGGGGGGGCATTCCTGGTGGGTTACAGTGAAGGTGGAAGAGAATAGATTGAGAGTAGTTCCATACCTAAGAGGCTTGTAGGCAGAGAAAAAAACAATGAATTTGGGAAGCTTTTGGTGGGACTGAGGAAGTAAGGTAGGAGGCTCTGAAATTGCTCATCTAAGGGCTGGTCCGCCTTTTGCACATATTTCCTTTGATGGGAATATTTTTAGCATCTTTTTTAGACAAAGAGAAATAGATTATGATTGTAAGAGAAGTTGTTTTGTATGTTTTGAAGCATTTTTGAATTACTTATGAATTTTCAAACAAGACAAGTCATAGGTCCCTATTTATGACCCTAGGCCTTCCATGAACCATTCACTTGCAACTTCTAGGGAGAAATGGGAAAGCAAAAAGAATGATTGGCTCTTGTAATAAATTATTATTTTTTTATCGATCCATTCAATGACTGTAGAAGGTCCATTTGAAAACTATCTCACATCCATGTCAGGTGAGTCTATATGGGCGGTTCTAAATGCCCTCTGGCTTTAAGAGCCTCCTACCTTATTTGCTAAATGGAAGCATACAAAGTGATGGAATTTGACTTGCAACTTTACGGTCAGCTGCCAAGCATTTCAAGGTTAATTCATGAAAACAAAAAGAGCTGGCAAACAGAGGGTTTTGGCATGGAATTATGTATGGACTTTTCTAATGGTGCATTTGTTCTTTGCTTTATAGGGGAGAGAGAATGCCACAGCCAATKGCAAGCCACTCAGTAGTCAGTGATCAGTTTTTTTGGTAGGAGCAGCTCATTGAACTGAAAAGGCAACATGCATTATTCATCATATCCAGTATTGCTTTTCCATTGATGCCACTACACCGAAATGCTCACGTAGTGTGGGTGAATAATTGGTTGCTATGACAATTAGTATGACCAATCTAACAACCATGTGAACACACCACAAAATGTACTAACAACATCCATAACATTGTTCACCGGCCATAAAGCTTCCCGCTTCAAGAATGTACAATCTCTCCCTGAATGCATGTGAGGGATTTCAGGTAAGGCAACCCATTGTGGTCAGAATTTGGAATTTGGCCTCAAGCTACTATTGGAGTTTTTCAAAAATTTCCCCACTTAAAGACAACTGTGAGAAACAGCACGTGCAATTGAAATTATGTTTTTTCGATAAAGTATGAATTTGCTAGAAATTTTTGAAGTGTTCAGTTTTCCATGGCCCAACAGGGTCTGTAGACCACCCCATAGCCAACAAAATCTGAATCCATGCTGATCATCTCACTACCCAAGGCAATCACAATATTTTCTAACATGGAATGCCTAAAAAGTCAATCCCTGTAATGAATTTCACACTGGAAAGTTGGAAGTGCCTTACGTGGTCACTAATCACTCCATCACTAAGGTAAGATAGCCCATTGCTGTTATTTCTTCCATAGTGGTCACCTATAAAGTGGCCCCATTGTGGGTTTTTAGTTTTGTAAGATCTCGGCCACAATCAATGTCTTACACGGTAGTGATGGAGTGATTAGTGACCACGTAAGGCACTTCCAACTTTTCAATGTGAAATTCATTACAAGGGATTGACTTTTTGAGCATTCCATGTTAGAAAATATTGTGATTGCATTAGGTAGTGAGATGATCAGCATGGATTCAAATTTTGTTGGCTATGGGGTGGTCTACATACCCTGTTGGGCCATGGAAAAATGAACACTTCAAAAATTCCTAGCAAATTCATACTTTATCAAAAAAAATATGATTTCAATTCCTGTCACTATTTCTCACACGTATCTTTAAGTGGGGAAAAAATTGAAAAATTTCAACAATACCCTGAGGCCAAACTCCAAATTCTGACCACTATGGGTTGTCTTACCTTATCATGTAAGACATTGATTGTGGCCCAAATCTTACAAAACTAAAAAAAACAATAGGGCCACTTCATAGGTGACCACTATGGAAGAAATAACAGCAATGGGCTGTCTTACCTTAGTTATAATATTATCAATATTATTGGCTATCTCAAAGTAAGTTTTGTATCCTGTGTGCGAGATGGTGAGTGGCTACGATGTTTGATTGAACAATAAATTCAAAAGTTTCAATGTTGGGGGCTCCCGCTTTTCAGGGATGGAAAAGGCCACCCCCTAGCATTGGTTAACAATGTTATGTCACCTTTGCATACCACAAATCAACTCCTCATGCTGAGTAGAATGTCCTTGTGATAAATCTATTTGGACCACATTAAACTAATCATTTGGGTGTAGGGCTTTTTTGTGCTACTCAGTAATTTGGAACACATAAACTTCAAATTTCATAGCAACTTACAATTAATACATATTAAAGTTGAGGCACCAGTTACCAACCACACACAATAGTCAACATGTAGGATGCAATATTTCCAACCAAATCTCAGAATGCATTTTTTTGGTCTTGTTTAAGGTAGAGACTAATAAGGTTATGATACATGTTCCAAATTAGTAAGCGAGAAAGTAGGAAGTAAACGGAAATTGGTAAATAGTGTTGGCAACACTAATTGTCAACACTAACACTAATTGTGATTTGCAATGTTAGTGTTAGAACATTATTTACCCATTCTAACACTATTTTAGCTCTATAGTAAAATTAAACCATTTCAACATTTTTACGAGAGTGCATTTAGTGTTAGATGGGAATAAAATCTAAGAAGTGACAGATCGGCGAGTGGCAAGGCTGGAAACGTATTGAAGATGGCGTGGAGGGGCATTGGGAGGAATTGCAGCAAGCGGGGGGCGCTCCATGGTCGGGCTACAAGAAAAAGTAAAAATGTGGTTGTAAAAAAAATGGCAACCAAAAAAAGAAAAACAATTTTTCAAAGGAAATGGAGGAGAGAAAGACAAATCCAATGGTGTCATCCAATGTTCAATAGCATACCTCAAGAAAAAGTTATTGACAATAAACCAGGAGCGTTTGAATTCTAGGCGGGAATCGTGAGGGGTAGGAATCGGCGGGAAACCCACGTTGGAGAATGGAGGAGTGATTGGTTTCCCACCAAGAATGGAGTATATCCCCCCCTCCCCTGCCCCCGTTGGAGAATGGAGAAGGAGTGATTGGAGAGCTCTCCACTCCCTCCACAAGCTCTTCAAGCCTCCACCTCCCCACGGAAGCTCTTCAAGTCTCCACATCCCTCCACAAGCTCTTGAAGGTGGTCACCGGAAAGAAAGCAAGGCAAAAATAAAGTTTTCCAGGGAAGGGCTAAAGTTTGACGGCGGGAGGCAAAAAAATGAGTTTTCCAAGGAAGGGCCAGAATTTGATGGAGGGAGTTAAGTGCCCCAACACTATTTACACATAAGTTGGAAAATAGTGTTGGGGGTAAAAAAAGGGAACAACACTAATTATCAACTAACACTCTTTACCAATTTCACTATAGTGAGCGGGAAAGTGATTCTCAAATGATTAGAATTGGAAAACTCTAAACATTGGGCGCCAGTCAAGTGCACCTTTGGGCTCCGATAATTTAGAGTAATTTCAATTGGAGGAATTAAACTCTAAAAATTTTGCAATCTCCATATTCCTTATCTTTAAAGTTGGGAAAAATTTCCACCACCTTATACTATGCACAATTTGCTCCAAAGGTTTAAATGCACCATGCACCAAAATCTAGTGTTTGCAAAACTTTGAAGTTAAGTAAAACCTAATTAAGTTATTATTTTTGGTAGATTATATTTTTGAAATTTTCTTTTTGAAGTCTAGCTTGAGCATCAAAATTCCGATTTTGACAATGATTGATTGTAATTTTTCAATTCAAGATTGTGTGCAAGGGTGTCCATTGCAATCTTGAATTTTTGTAGTGTTGAGGCAATATGGAAATGAGCCTCAAATACACTAGAGCTTGGAGGAAAAAACAAATTAGAAATTCATTTAAAAAAAATCTAGAGTGGCTTTTGAACCATAAATTGATTGGAGTTATGCATGTTAGGCCCTTCAACCTCATATTTTTTTGGTGACCAATTTTTTTTTATTTGACATGTGAAAAGAGGATTGAAAGACTTCGACTCACTTTTGCAATTTTAACACCCTCATGATCAAACATTATAATCTTTCAATCCATAAGTGATATTGTTGTGTTTTCTTTTCCTTAGTGATGTCTAACGTGCTCAGATTGAATTTGTAAGGTCATTTTCAAATTTTTTTTAAAAAAAATTATCTTATCAAAATGTTGGCTTTTTGTTCAATGCAAAACATATTCTTAGAAGCTCCAAAAAGGCCTTAGGCTTTTAAAGATTAAATGATGKGTTACTACTACCTCAACCTTATTTCCCCTTGCCTGCTCATCGCTAAACCTTATGATGAACCCAAGGTTCTAGGCCAGGGCGAATTGACCCCCTCATAGCCCCTTTTTTTTACCCTTGGAATAAACACTAGAATTCTTTTATCTTCCACACATGATAAAATTTGGAAATTATGGTTTCATATTTGCAATTAGAGGCCCCTAATTTGGTAGTTGGATGGAAATAATACAAAATTGACGCGACACAAAATAGGGGACAATTTTTACACTTACCTTGTGATAAGTGAGAGCAATGAGGGGGTCAGTTCACCTTGGCCCAATAAGGATGGCAATTTGCCCTAACCCAAAATAGGGGGCAATTTTACATTTAGCTTCTGACAAAGGCAATGAGGGATCAATTTCATAACATTCTTACCTGGGTGTTATAACTCCCCCTAGGTGGAGGTATAATCCTCCACTATATACCTATGGGAGGATTTTTGTTATAATAGACGCATTCTCATTGGCTGGTCTAGTTGTGAGAGAGAGGGCTGTGAGAACTGGAAATGTCCTGATTGGTTACTAGGGGGCTACATTTTGAGGGAGCAAAAGGGACCCCAATGAAGGTTAACCCTTAAAGGACGGACCTATCACCGCTGGCAAAGGCGGGATGCAATATGTAGTGCTTGACTGAGTGAAAAAACACTGTTCATGCACATGTTTAGCTTTGGATAAATTGTTCAAACCAATACTTGATGCTACCCATTCAAAAATTGCGAGGAGGGCTCCGTGGCACAAAACACTTTCATGTGAAAATCTTTACTATCTTCATAGAATTAGGGCTCTTTAAAAATATGGAAGCAATTAAAGACACTAAATTTGACTTCCCATGATGATTGACATATATGATTGACATTATTCACTTTTAAATAAAACGGATGAAAATTAGAGACATCAGGAAAGTACCCCCCAATTGAAACAATATTGTTTTAATGGGTTCACAGTCCAACTTTGAAAATGTCCTGTTGTAATACAACATTAGTACTAATGTAATGGTTTTTCCAAGGGAGGCATTCTATTTGTATGTATTAGTATTGATGCTGTACTACAACTGTACATTTTCAAAGTTGGACTATGAGCCCATTGAAACAGTACAACATCATTACTAATGTAATGGGGTGTTAGTTCCCGATGGAGTGTTCGCTCACCAGATGAGATTTTTGTCATCCAAAGGACAAGAAACATCCTCCACAGGGTTAAGAATGTTATGTTCCCTTGGCCAAGTTTTTGAGGAACTGAAGTTGTCACTTGGACACCAGAAAATGAAAGGAAGCTTTCCTCCCCCATCATTTCTCAGAAGTTTTTCAGTTCTCCAGCTGTAATCATCATCATCGTCGCCCAAGTGCACACCATCTTGGAGTGCGCTCTCCCCCGCCCGGCCCCCTCAAGAAGGCAGCAGCATTGATTTCAGGCAACCTTATGGAGCACGTCCATAACTGAATAATAAGAACTAAAGATATGGTAGAGGGACCCATAACCGACCGAATAAGCACCTACGGACATGATGTGGGGTACTTGAAGGCGAAAGAAAAATTCCTGCAGGTGTAGAGACAAAAATGATGGGGATTGCCCAAATTTTGGGAATTTTATCACCGAAAGTCAATTTACAATGAATATTGCAAGGCAAAAGTTGCACTGGACCCATGGCCAATATGTAGAGTCTTCCAATTTCGATCATTCAATAACTTTCTACCTAATCATTATTTCGTACTTTTTTTTCCAGAACTTGGGACATTTGTCATGTATTTACTAGTTCCAACCTTGAAAATGAAAAAAAAAAACATTCTAAGCATGGTCAGAAATACGTGCACCTATAGGTCGGGAATGGGTCACTGGTTAGGAATGGGTCCCTCTACCATAGACTGACTTGCATGCATGCACATCTCCCCCCCTCCATGAAAAATAATGCCCACTCATCGGTGGCCTCCATCTGTCTATCCCTCCCTTCTCTCTGTCATCCCCAATTATGTACACTAAATAGTGAAGTGAAATTAGGTTGCCCCTCACTAATTTCTTGACATTCCACACTATAGAAATATTTATTGTTACTATACTACTTTTGAATTAGTTATTGGTGAAATTGGGGCTCATGAACCTCCATGTGTACGAATGAAAGTATTTGTAGAAGTATTTGTTGACTTTAATGACTTCTTGAGTAACTTTCTTGAGGTAAGGCAACCTAATTGTAAAGGCAACCTCATTTAACTATTTAGTGTAAGTATAGGGCAATGCCCAAGGAGGAGGGCATTTCGAGATATAAAAAGCCAATGAGGAGCGCATAGCCCGATGACGACGAGTCAAGCTCTTTCTATCGCGGAATGCCCGACGACGAGGGACATTGCCCTACGTAAATCACAAGCAAGAAAATCATAGTTGGATGAAACACCCGGAATGAAATAACAAAATTGGATGAAGAATCTGCAATGCTCGATTACATATGTTTGCCCACATAATTGAGCATTACGGCTGATTGCGGAGGAGAACCCTCGTCCAAGGAAATGAACGGGCGATTTCCTGGGACTGGTTTATGCTTAATGTAAATGCTGCTACTGCTGCTCCACTCCCCTTGGTGAACAACGGACCGACCAACCAACCGACAGGTGGCAGCAGCTCCTTCAAGATCAAACCATGGCTTGCGCCCACTAACTTAGCATGTCCTATCCTATCATGGCATAGCCTCCAACCCTTGCCAACATGAGCAACAATGAAAGCCTGCCTGTCCAGTTTTTCACTGCGGATGCACTGAATAATGAATCACTTACAGAGTGGCTAGCCTGGCCTGACTTCAGTTCAGGTACTGCACTCATCAGTACAGTACTACTGGAACATGAGTACCAAAAGTATTAAGATATGGCCTATGGTGTCAAAAAAAAAAGAAAAAGAAAAAAAAAAAAAAGAGGTAATATGCCCTGCCATGCAGACCAGCCAGACGGATACTATGGAGTCAGTCCAGTTGGGTTGGGTTCTGCTTGGATCCCCCCCTTCAGTGACCCCAGCCAGGGATCAATGGTCCACAGTCAAGCTATGCCAGGGAGGAAGGGACTGAGGGACTCTCTTCTGTCAGCCAGCGGCTCCCATTCCTGCCAACACTGTACTCAGGTCTCAACCCTTCACTCGGACAGACAGACAGACCAACAAACAGACAGACCCTTCTTCTTCTTCTTCGAATTTTTCTTTTTTCTTTCTTCAGTTTCTGTTTTTTCTAAGGTAACAAAGGAATCCGACAAACAGACCAGATCGGCTGGGCACTTCCAATAATTTGACTTCCATACAGCTGCAGGAACTGAAGGAAGCTGAATTCTTATGGAGATTTTTTTTTTTTTGGGTGGGGTGGGGGTGAAACACATAAGGTAGAACCMCCCATTACCAACCAGTGCCCCATTACCAACCAGTGCCCCATTACCAACCAGTGCCCCATTACCAACCAGTGCYCCATTACCAACCAGTGCYCCATTACCAACCAGTGCYCCATTACCAACCAGTGYYCCATTACCAACCAGTGCCCCATTACCAACCATGGATTGACGTATTTCCAACCAAGGCTAGAATGAGTTTTTTTCATCTTTTCAAAGTTGGGACTAAAAGTTCATGATACATGTTCCAAAGCAGTGAGTGGAAAAGTAGTTTTTTGAATGATCAAAATAGGAAGATCTAGTGATTGGCTATGGGTCCGGAGCACTTTTTGTCTTTCAAAATTCATACTAAATTCAATTCATGCGAAAAAATTTCCAAAGTTTTTGCAATCCTCATCATTTTTATCAACACACCTCTAAAAATATTTACCTTGCATTCCATTGCTTTAGATTTGTCGAAATTTCTTATTTGGTTAGTTATAGGTGGTTCTACCTTAGACTATTACTCCTGAGATTTGCATGTCAGTGGGGTAGGGTAACTAACAGTGACTTAACATTACTTAAGCTCAGATAGTTCACGATGGAGTAAGCTTATCATCTGTAACTTCCGCTTGTTAAGGCCTTTGCTGCTGGAGCTAGTCTGTGAGTCAGTGAGTCAGTGAGAGAGAGCTTGTGATTCTCACTGGATCCAGATATTGCCAGGTTGGGTCCCTTACCTTAGAGCAGCCCCATGGCTACACGGCCAACTAACATTGTAAATGTTCTTGACCATTGATTTACTTCTGACAGCAAAGATCAATGGCCAAGAATGTTTACAGTATTGGTTGGCCGTGTAGCTGTGGGACTATCATACTCTTCCCTTCCCTTCCCAGCAGGGGACTGGTTGAACAGGGCTCTTGATGCACACTCTCGCCTTTCATTGATGCCAGGGAGGGCGAAGGAAGGCCTCACTCATGAATGTGGTGGTGTGGGGGAGGGGGGGATAAATAAATAATGCCTTTGATAACGTAGTGCACCATCAGTAGGAGGGACTTAACTGGGAATGACAAACCATAACTTATGAACTTGGATGGGTTCCGCAGGTAAGGGACACCACAATTCATGAAAAAGTGGTCAACTATGACACAAGAATCTGCAAAATCTAGATGCGCTGGGAGGGGAGAGAACTTGCATAACGTAGTTGCATGTCCTCGTTGGAAGTCAAAGTACTAGAAAAGGCCTTCCCTTTCCACTCCTAATACGAGGATGAAAAGTTGCACTTCTGTCCTACACAGTTTGATTATCTATTATCCAGAGGACACTAAACGTCCGCCACATCATTCAAGGGTTCAACGGTGTGCAGGTCACTGTGGAAATCCGTGGAAATCATGAATTCTGATACCATGAGAATAATTGGAATGAAAAAAAATTCAAAAGTAAGCATTGGAAGTCAAAGTATTATTTTCACGATCTTCACAATTTTCTAAAACCAAGACTACCTTTGGATCCTCAAAGACTTAATCAATTTTTGAAAGTTGTGTATTTTTTATTATGATGACTTTAAGTTATTCCAAAAAAGGTTGGATTGTTCCAATTTTCCCTTCAAGGTTATAACTTATACATTTTGCACTTAGTCAAGTTCCTGCACCAATTTCCATTGAACCATTGAAATTGTACAAAGTGAGTGAACTAACACAAGAATCTACAATCATATAGATGGATGAAAAATCCAAGGCAATATACACTTGGGATGTGCTTGCATTCATCTGTGGTTCAAATTTTGAAAGTCTAGTTCTTTAATCTAAAGCGGTACGACGTCTAGTTTCTAAATAATGAACATATTGAAAATTAATATGTTCACATTATTACTTGGATGAACGACAATGTATTTTGTTTAGATACTTTTTATGAAGTTGTTGTCCTATCTAATGGTTAGATATGTTCTTACTACAATGTATATTTTTCTATATTTGCAATTAGAGGCCCCAAATTAGTTAGGAGGGATATACAAAGTAAATTAATCGAACCCCAAATAGGGGGCTTTTTATCTTACTTGCACACATGTAATTACTTGGAGCGGCCCAGTGAGGGGTCCAGTCCACCCCAGCCCTCTAAATTAAGTGTTGTAAAGTGTGTACACTGCTACAAATTAATAACGTGTTATTATTATTATTAGGTTGGTCAAATTTTCATACTATCCCATGAAAAGATACAGGTAGCCCCCGCCCTGCCACCGCCGTTGATCTCCATTGAAAATAATTGGCCTATCCTTAGTATCGTCGATCTTGATTTCATAGAAAAATTAGTCACCGTTGATCGTGTCACGCTTAGAGTCAATCTCAACCGTTGAAAAGATTAGGGTTTAGGGTTTGTTGACACGCGAATTTCCCTTGTTATTGAGTTTGATGCGCTTCTTGCTACGCGTTGGGTTGTTGTGTGTCAATTGTTTTTTATTCTGCTAACATCTCTAGTGTTTGGAAGGATGATGGCAAAGAGTAAGGTACAATAAAAGCAATTGCTACTTTTGCTATTAAATGCTCGTTTTTGAGGAGTTTCTGAGCATCATGGCACAACACCAGATTGCTCTTTTTGTTCTGGAGCCTGTTTGGAGGTCACTACACTACTATGCTCTTTTTGTTTTGGTTCTTTGGATTGTGAAAGTTCTTGTTCTACTTAGAAACTAGGGGAGGTGTACTCCGGAAACAACTTGTTGCTCGACTTCTTATCAAGTAAGGTTTTATCTCCATTTAGATTTCTCTAATCGCTCATGATGTTTCAATGATTCGTTTAAAAGTTTCATTGTTGAAACAAAGCTCTTTGGGAGGATAGAAGTTGTGAAAAGTTTAGGATTAGGGTGAGAGATTTTGTTGGGTTGAGTGTGTTGATTGAGTGCATTTGGCGAAGTTATTGTTGGCGAGTGTATTAGGGTTTAATGAGGGGAGTTTTGTATCCTAGCTATTAAGGTTTGCATTCTGTTTTATGGGTATTTCTTGGTGTCACAATTTTGTCATGGTTAGAATTGTAAGAATTATGAGACGTGGATGAAATTGGCAGGGTTTCAAATAGATCAGGTTTCTTGAAGGTTTAGAAGGAAGGAAGATTGGAAAGGAGAGACGGGAATGTTGTTGCAAGAGAGAGATTGTGAGGATGGGGGTTCTTGTATTGATGATTGATTGGAAGGTGCATTATGATTGCAACACTTGTTCATTAATGTTTTTCCGATGGTTTACAATATCAATGAGAGCATGAGATTGACAAAGAGATGAAGAGCCAAGAGTAGGAGCGCCTCGGAGAAAGTTTTGCAATTCAATAGAAAAATGAAACGTATRCCCCTTTCAGAAAACTTGTAAAACTTGTACAACCAATGGGAAAATGACACGTGTATCTCATATGTAAGTGATGTATTGTTTTCTCATAAATTTTTAGTTTATCACTATCCTATCTACTCAAAAGACAGGATACCATCTTGTTGGCAAATGAAAGGAGCTTCCAATACACCAAAAAATGCAACATTTGGATACAATATGCAAAAGTTACGAAGGGTCAAAGTTTGGTTCTAAAAGTGTCTTCCACATAAGTACATAATTGATTTTGGAGATGTTCGGTCCAGATTAAGGGCCATTTTGGGTGTGCCTACGTTAAAGCAAAGGTACATGAAGTGTCCAATGAATATGCCGCAAGTTTTTCATGAAGATAGAACTCTAAGTAAGCGCACCTTTGGAGAAGTGAAACTCCTTCAAAATGCTTTTCATTAAATTTTCATAGAAAAAAATGGAGTCTAAAACAAGTTGTTGCATGTTTTTTAGACCTTAGTGGAATTCGTTACAAATTTTTGAGTTGAAATGTAGTGGGCACGAAGGGCATTCACATCTTGAAATGCACATTAACTAAAGGTAGGAGGTTCTACAAGCACTCAAGCACTAAAATCGCCCATGTCTTCAAATACACACTACTTGTACATGTTTATTTTCTCAACCTTCATCAATGTGCAATTTGTGTACATTTCAGGACTTTTGAAGACATGGGCGGTTTAGACCCCTATGCCATTTGAGCTTCAAAATTTTGAAATTGATTCCACAAAGCTCCAAAAAATATGAAAAAACTTGGATTGGATTCCAATTCACTTATCTTTCAAGGAAAATTTACTAAAAAATATTTCAAGAAGTTTCATCCCCCAAAAATTGAGTTTCACCTCTTAAATGAGCAAATTAATGACCTTCTACCTCACTAATACATCGATGATKCAAAGGTTGTTCAAATAAACATCTTATTATATTCCACAAATGTCTAGAAGTCTATATTCAAAAATGATGAATTGAATACTTTAGGACAATGTTTTGTGAAAATTACTTGTTGTTTATCTAAAGTGAGGCTTGAGTCATTAAAAGATGACTTTTGTTTACGAACCCAAATTCTAAAATCTCTTTCTTTTMCAAGTTATTTCTAATCAAGGCTCTAATACCTTCTATTGAAATCTCCAAACAATGTCACCACTATTCATATTCATAAAAATAATAAAAATGAATGCAAGTAAGAGTGGCCAGTTAAATTTTTTTTCTAAAGAATTTTCAATGTTTAGTGCATATGAAATTCTCTTACTACATTTTTTAAACAAAAAATAAGTAAAAACAAGTGACCAACGGGTAGATTCTTTTTCCTAATATCCCATATTGCATTTAAAAATTCCTTTCTTGCACTCACATGGTTCTCTAGATTTCACACAATGCATCCTTTTTACAGGGGAGAAATATGTCTATGTGGTCGATACAATTCAATTACATCCAAAATGAATGATAACCAATCAATTGAAGCATTAACTAGATCATGAGAAATTAACTAGATCATTAATTAAATCATGAGAAAGTCCTTGAAGAATGAGTGTGCTTATTAATGGATTGAAAGGATTTTAATCTATGACTATGACTATGAAACTTGAGCATGGAGTTGCTAGAAGTCATATCAGTTAAACTATGAAAGATCTTTGCAAAAATAAGGTTGACATGGCAATTCTTTGTATCATTAGAATTCCTTGGAAGTATAATTCTGCATATTGATGGGTTGACAAGTCATTTTAACCCATTTGAAGACCGGTTGACCACTTTTTAATTGAAATTGACACCTAAACGTTTGTAGCTAGAGTTTTAGAATGGATTTGTATATGGATGAGAGGCGACGGGTATGGAGAAATGTAAACCAAATGCATTGAAACAAGAATCAAGACAATTTGTGTTAGCATGCGGTTTAAGGATTGAAAAAACTAACAAAATATGGGTTGAAAATATGAAAATCTTCTAGTAAGGGAACCTTGAATTGCCACAAAATTTATTGCGGAGGCCCAATCATTTATGCCAATTCAATCAATATGGTCAAACCTGTGGAAAGCATCTCAATTTAATATATTTTTTTCATGTTTAGCCTTAGACCAAAGAATGTCTTGTCTGCCCTCCCAATCAACCATGATCTTTAAAGGGTTAAGCCCATAACTATAAGACTTGAATATGAAATTTCAACCTTTCAATGACTTGTGCAACCATTTAGTAATTGTTGGCTCTCTTTGAACAACATTGTTCGTTGGCAAAAAATAATAATAATGTTTGAGAGTAGAATATGATCATTTTTAAATTCTTCATTAATGTAAAGTTTATGAAGTGTCCTCAAAAACACAAAATGCTTCAAATTAAATGATTGTTGAAACGAGGCATTTTAATTCATTAACAATCATTTGGTATTTAAAACAAATCCTCACCACAAGTAGGTTCATTATAACTTTTTAAAATGAAATTAGTTGATTGAAGTGCAAGAGTATATTACAAAGTATCCTTTCTATTTTGGAAGCACTTGATATCTCACCAATTACATTATTTATTATAAAACCATTAGAAGGTTAAATGTTCAATTATGTTTGTTTCATTCTCTAAACTCTACAATAACTTTAGTAGCACACATGAATCCAAAGTCACTTCCTTCTAGAAATTCCTTACCACATTGTCTAGCACAAACATGGGCCACATAGACTTGAGAAGCTTACCCCCAAAGATCCCCAACTAGTCAAATTATTTCATGCCATGGAGTCCTCTGGTGTGTCTTTTTCTCTAGTCTACCGGGACCATATTTCTACCAATATCACACATACCAAGTAAAATTTGTCAATACCTTGTCCAAAGATACGAGACTTTCTTCTTACATAACTTCCCTTCCATCAAACCTTCAAGAAGAATCAAATCACAACTACATTTTGTATTTTTCTTCATAATATTGACAAGAATGTCCCTCCCCTCCCCCTTCTTTTTTTTTTCTTTTTTTTTTGTTGAAAAGTACATCTTCAAATCTTCACATGGTTGAAAAGTTGAATAAAAGTTGAATAATTCACTGGACAATCATACACCAAAGTTGAGATGGCAAGTGCCATAAGGAAGCACATGTGTGCGTATATTACACTCCAGACTAGTACTGAGGGACCGCAATGAGTCTGCAATTTTGATGGGAAACCAGCTGGCTGTCTTATTTGTACATACTCGTCTGCCTGCAACCATCGGTCGGTCAGTCGGTCAGTCAGTCGGTCACAGTTTCTGAACCATGATGCAGCATCCTTTACATTGACTTGGACTGCTGCTATTTTAACTTAACATTTCCTTTGCCATTCACATGCAGGTGCGTTTATCTTATTAGACGCCTGCAGGTTCTCTTGGTTGGGGGGGGTCCCGCCTGTGGGGTCCGGGGCCCCCCCAGTGCCCGGGGTCCGGGGGGTTGTGGCCATGTGGGTGGATGCCATCTGCAAAAAGGACAGAACCATGAGTGGGATCCTGCAAGCTCAATCTGTTGCTACAGACTATAGAGGGGTATGAAGGGGACCCATACTAATTAATCAGCATTTCACACTATATAAATATTTGCCTTTGTTGTACATCAATAGTTATTGAAGTGTCTGGGGCTGTAAGGTAGGCATCCTCAAAGCGCCACAAATTGGTACTCTTCCTAGTCACTATTATAAGGCTCGTGAGATTTTCATATTGTCTTGTTGGCAAGTGAAAGGAAGTTCCAATGCACCAAAGAATGCAACATTTGGATACAATATGCAAAAGTTATGAAGGGTCAAATTTTGATTCTAAAAGCGTTTCTTCCACATAGGTACATAATTGAATTTGGAGATGTACAGATTGTGTAGATGGCCCTTTTAGTTTAGTGGTGCTTTTGGGTTACCTACCATATATCATGTTTCAAACATCTATAGTTTTTCACAATAAGTCCCTTTGATTGTTTGGTCCTTTTCAAAACCCCTATTTAGTGATCTAAATCGAATAAATCAAAGCCTTTCACATAGAATAAATATAATCTATAAGAAACTAATTTTGTTAAAAATTATTTCAATTTTTTGGGATTTCTATTGTTTTCTGATCTTATGAAATGTGTGTAAATGGCATAATTTTTGCCCTAGGGCACCAATTGAAATATAATAAGACATTCCAAATGCTCATGTTTTTGTTTTATTTTACTGAAATTTAAAAAATCAAGACAATAATTGAGAACATAGAACTTATTTGTTCTCAATTATTGTCCAAAATCCATCTTTTCCTTTATATGAACATGGAACTTTAGAAGTTAACAAATAGTATTTCAAGTCTTTTTTTTCTATCTCTTCAAGCTCAAGCATTTTGTGTATAGAAGGGCATAAATTAGRCCCTTAGGAGTCAATTGATAAAAAGTTATTATTCCCCAAACTTAATCTARTCTCCAATTTCAAAAAATCAAACTAAACATTGAGACCATAGGTATGTATCCTAACTTTCAATGTAGTTTTAATAATGTACTAAATGTTCCTTGAGGGGTTGCTTAAATCCCATTTGGGATGAGGCACTCAAATTTCAARTGTMAATGAAAGYAAAGGTATCTTGAATACATGAAGTCTTGGTCTTTCATCAATCTAATCCTTGGTAGATTYTTGTSTCAGTTCTTTCACATTTGTATAGTAGAAATTCTCTAGAAAATTCTTCAAAATTATTTTTGGATTTATGGATTTAAGATATGTTGATAGACYTCAAAAGCTCTTTCATAATTCAAAAAGCAACTTCAAGAAACAAGATCYTGAAAAACTWTTAAAATTATCATAATTAGAACTCAATAGTTTGAACTCAAAGGGAAAAATTGTATAAAAATTAAAGTTATTCAATCTATATTCAATTTTAAAAGGATTTTTTTATTTTTCAATCTTGAATATTATTGAAATTGATTGATCAGCAAGACAATGTCAGACTCTATCAATATGAATATAATTTTCAACTTTCATTTGAAAACCATTATTACATTTTTATTTAAAGTTGTGTTGTATGATACATCTTTACAATTTTCTAAGACCAAGACTATCTATTGATCCTCAAGGGTTAAATCAATTTTTGAAAGTTGTATAATTTTTAGTTTGATGACTTTTAGTTATTCCAAAAAAGGTTGGATTGTTTACAATTTTACCTTCAAGATTATAACTTATACCTTTTGCGATTAGTCAAGTTCCCATACCAATTTCCGTTGGACCATTGAACTCATACAAAGTGAGAGAACTAACAAAATAATCTACAATCATTTAGATGGATAAAAATCCAAGGCAATATACACTTGGGACATTCTTGCATTCATCTGTAGTTCAAATTTTGAATCTCTAGCCATTTACTTTGAAGCACTCAAATGTCTAGTTTAAAGATAATGAACATATTGAAAATTAGTTTTTTCTCATTATTGCTTGGATGAAAGGTAGTGTATCTTGTTTAGATACTTTATGAAGTTGTTGTCCTATCTAATGGTTAGATATGGTGATATGGAGTACATATTTTTCTAAAATTACAAATGTAGAAGTATGAMAAGTGGTTGACCAAGCCAAAATTGCATGAACTATAGTTCAAAACATGATTTGCAAAAATGAGGGCATACATTGAAAGAACACAAAATTTTAAAAAATCACMATATCACAWTAACCTCATTTCAAATCCATTCCAGTAAAATTTGCTCAAAAAATGACAATAGTTTGCTTGTAATTGAATTTTGAAGGAATTTTGAAATTCTCTTTTTAAAATCTATGAAAAAATATTGGTGATAGCATTGGAGAATCTAACCGTACAGATGGAATCTGAAACTCAAAGTCTATAATTATTATTTGTATATTAATTCCAAAGTATTCTCTTAAATCATATTTTATGGTGATTTTTTGCAAATCTTTAATTCTGGAAAAGACTCTACATGTTTAGTATTAAGGGTCTCTTAGTTAAACTAACTAGTTAGAATAGAAATATTCAAGTATTATTCATATGAAAATATATTAAACATTTCCAAGTCTTTCTATATTGACTCTTGTGAAAGACAATTAATCAATACCAATGCCATAATCCCAAGGGCTCTAACATCCTTATTTTGGACGATAAACATAGTACTTTAAGCTAATGATTCTTCCAAATGTTTTCTAAAACAAATCTTGAATCTTTAAAAGATGACCTTCTTTATGGCAAGTTGTTGAATTTGAAGTAAACAATRTATTCATACAAAGATTGTAACAACRTATGTGCAAGAATGAATTTAAGYGTTTATGGATGAAGCCYGATGGTCTYGTGAATCCATACAATATTACCATAGTGAATAGCAAGTTCCTCACATTATTTTGTGTTACTACTTTTGAKAAACTTGAGAGTTCACTTATTTTATTCTCTAAAATCTTACTTTATTAGTGCTTTGTATTGCACTAGTGTCCCCCTWGTAKGCCTCATTGCACATGCCAATTTTGGAAGGGACAAAGCTAGAGAGGTCAGAATCAAYAAGCCCTAGCAAAATTTTGCTAGGAAAAARGTCTTGGTTTGTTATCCTATGTATAAGAACATTTACTTAGGAAAAAATTCAAACTAATTTCAACTAATTTGAAAAWTATTATTGTGCAAAACCTCGGATGATGGACAACCACAAATGCGCCACCAATCCAAAATCACCATCATCACTCTATGTACATCTCCAAAATCGATATGTACCTATGTGAAAGAAACAATTTCACCCTTTAACAAAAAAAGCTTTGACCCTTACTAACTTAAGCATAAAATATCTAAATTTTGTGTTCTTTGATACGTTGGAACTTCCTTCCATTTGCCAAAAAAAAACTATGACTTTTGCTAACTTTTGCATACAATATCTAAATGTTGTGTTCTTTGATACATTGGAACCTCCTTCCATTTACCAAAAAAATTATGACTTTTACTAACTTTTGCATACTATATCTAAATGTTGTGTTCTTTGGTATGTTGAAACCTCCTTCCTTTTGCCAACCAGAAAAAATTTAAAACTTTGAACAATCTAATAATAGTAAATAGGCATAGTACCAAAAGGGGTCGGGTTTTGGGCTGCCCACTTAAGCTTTTATTTGTTCAGTGGTCCTTGGCGACCTCCTTCAAACATTTCAAATCCCTGAGCAAGCGTATATTTCCCTGTTGAATGGATTTTAGGACAGTTGTAAAATCAGAAAATCAGCAGAAAATCAAACCATTGACTGTCCCCACARGTGACTGCTGTGGAGCCAGTTGCTCCATTTCCTATGCAAAACTAAATCTAAGGGTAAAAATATGGCAAAATAATATAAATAAATAAATAATAATTAATTGTGGAAATTTTGATAAGTTTTCATAAGAAGACATGAGGACTAGGTTGTCCATTAATGGAGCTCCAAGGGAATCCCATTTGATCCAACAAAAATTCAAAAAATTCAAAAACAAAAGAGGGTTACCTTGAAGGTTTAGATTGGTTTGTCTAAAACTAAAACAAGGCCAATGTCAAATATCTTGCCTTTGGATGCATTAGGAGTGGTTATTACCTTCTAGAGAATTTTAAGCAACTTAATATGGGTGGCTCATAAATTGGATGAATAGATGCAAAGTAGTTCAAAAATGAAAATGATACATTTATTTTGTTTCTCTAGTAAGTAACCCCAAGATAAATGAAGCTTGTGATTATCACAATTGGTAAGTTCTTTTTCATTTGTAGTTTAGGATGATAATAATTGGCAAATTATCCTTTAAAATCCTTTCAAACTCATAATAAGTTTAAGTCCTTAGTCCTTAAATTTTCCAAATCCCCCATAAACAAAGTAATAGGCTCCTATGATCTCAAATTTTGACATGATTTTTTGAAACTTTGGAAAAACACACTAGCTTTGGAAGAATACAARTTGCATTCTTTGCAAATTATGTGAGAAAAGATTATGCCACCTTAATCTCGAACTTGAGTTTTCTAGGTAGCAAAGTAAAACAAAAGCAATTGAAATAAATTTAATAAAACTTGTTCCTTATAAATTATAATATTGTCTATATAGAAGGTTTAGATTCATTCCATTTGGATTAGTGATGTGAAAGTCATGGAACTTCTTGTTTTACAAGCTACCATAGCACTTCATTGATTAAAAATCGTGCTAAGAGTTTGTTTTGCAACTCAATTTTCACAATTCAAGAAAAAAAACATTCTACAATATTCAATTTGCTTGCTAGAACAATCTCACCGTTGGGATAATTAGTGTATTTCAACTCCATCTTAGAGCTATCATCAATTTCAATTTTCTTCCCTCTTGTACCCTACTTCTACTTAAATTTTTTTTTTACTTTTAAATTTTCTATACTCTTCAATGCAATAAGATTCAAATTTAAAATCTTTAAAGCAAAAAAATTAAATTAAGAAGGTTCAATGTCTTCTAATCTAGTCATGCAATGTTTTATAATTTAGTCATGCAAAGTGCCCCAAAATGGTTTTCTTCACTTTAAACACAAATATCTTGCAATATAGCTACATGGTCAAAGTTTATGAACTTTTTTCCACTCAACCCTACACTATTGTAGTACAAGATTCTATGGTTAGGGCATTTGCAATGCAACCCCCATATAATGGACGGTAATTGTATAGCTAACTTTTGAACAATAAATGATGAGAACTTGAAAATTGTCTCATTACAAGTGCATCCAAAATTATCTCATTACACAAAATTGTCTCATTAAACAAAAGTTGCATTGATTGGTATTTCTCAATAAAAATTAAAAGATAAAATTGACAATTACTTCTAAAATAGATTATTGATTGAATATTTGTAATATTATTAAGAATTTTTCTTCTTTGATTTTACATTCAAAATTTTACATTCAAAATTATGGTGATTTTCAATATTTTTATTTTATTTATTTATTCAAATTTTTTTTAGTGTCATCCTTCACACTTAAAAAGTTGCACTATTTTAAAGTCTCATACTTGTAACCCACACATAGTCTTCGTCCAATATATATCATTTCCATTTTTTYCCCTTTTATAAACAACATGAAACCAATTATTTTCCTTTTTTTTTAGTTCAAGATGATATTCATAATTATGCCATGTATGAACCTTTCTTGAAAATGTTGGAGAGTTACAACATTCAAATCACTATAAAGTGGGAATACCCCCAAAATGCCTAAGTCCTGCTTGTACGCTTTGGAAGGATAAACGCATCCATTGCACAAAATTTCATTCAATTGTACCGTCATATTTTTGAAAAAATAATTGTAACTTCTAGCAAATATCATGGTCCAATAGTATATGCCATTATAAGAACAGATTGGACTTCAACATGCCACATAAATCATTGAGGGGATATTTGATGATACATTCTCCTTCTTCAATGGCCCCCAATAGCTACATTGCCACAGGGAATGTATCACTCATTTGGGATGAATGTACACACTGGATGAAGAATTGCGTTTCCATCCACGCCCGTAGGATGTAATTAGCTTCATCATGGCGTCCGCTCCTGCCCTGCAACTGCCCCAAATGAATGAATTAAAAAAATCCCTGGAACACCCCTTTGGCCCATCCCTGCCTAACTATCAGTTGAGCTGCCACTTGTTTTCTTTTCCTTTTCCTTTTCCTGTCGAAGTCCCTGTCCCAAACCAAAGTACCACGCCAAGAAGTCCGTCTCTTTATCTTTCCCTTTTCCCCGGAAGGAAAAGAAATAGCCTAACAACTGTCACATATCCCCTAGCTTCCTCTTACACTCCCTAATCCCCCGCCCAATTCCCAGGGTAACGAGCAGGGTATCTATCGGGGTAGCTTTCAGTGAGGCTAAAGTTAGCGGTCCCATCGTTCCACTGTACAGTTGGCAGAGGCCCGCCAAGTTAAGTTAAGCCGGGCGGAACTGGGGGGAATTGGGAGGCAGAGCTGAAGAGGGGTAAATATAACGAAGACGAAGCGGAAGGCGCGTTGTACGCTCTCGCTTGGTTCTGCCGTGTGTCTTGGCTCTTACAGTCTTTTGTCAGACCGCCGTTGTTGGTTGCCATAGCTAAAGTTGTGGTCTGTGTGGAGGCTTAGGCCACGGAGCAACTCCTCCCGGAAGTCGCGCGTGCTTCGGCTGAACGACGCTGAACCTTAGCGAGYGTGTTTCGCCGAAGATCAAGCGGTTGCCTCCGCGTTTAGCCCCTTCCCTCGCTCCAGAGCTGCTATAGCAGCAGTTCTGTCAGAGCGCGGAGGTCTGTGTTTGATTCTACTCTGTAGACGTAGAGTTCACTTAACGTTCAATCTGTCACAAGCTTCTCAAGCCTTCACTGCTCTGTGATCACAGCGGAAGAAAACTCAAGAAATAGAGCCTTCTGTAGCCTGCATTGTGAGTTTTGGTGTGTGAGGTTGCACTGACGCGGAACGCGGAGGAGTGACTTTAGATCTCTTTAAGATACTGACGGTGGGAAGGTAGAAGAATCGCGTTTTGTGGAAGGAGAGAGTTGTTCGTGAGTTTGCCTTGGAAGGGGAGGTGATCTGCTATCGCGRGAGTTTTTCGTGGTTGCGCCGCAGATTTGGAGCAGAGTCTGTCGTCTTGGCTTCGATCGGAGAGAATAGGTCCAAGGGATGTAATTTCTGGCATTTTGGAGTGAACGTGCTCTATCGCGTTGGTTACGTTGGTTTCTTGGACTCGTGGTTGCATAGCACTCGAAACATTTGTTAGAGGGAGAGAGAGAGTTTGACACGCTCTTTGCGATCCTTCTTCTCTTTTGTAATTGCACATTACGCGGGTCGTCTGCTTAAGACGGTACTGTTAAAAGAGTCATTCTTGAGTGGAGGAGGCTCGAAATTGTTCTCACGACGCGGAAGTGCTTGKSCAATTGGCTCTGCCTTGTTTTACATCAAGCGGKAGTATAGTTTTRCATTTTGGYTATCATTGGTCCGGGCATTTTTCTGTTTGAGCTCTTTGTAAGTGTGAGTTAATTGTTTACGTAGCGTTTTGAAACCTTTTGTTGCGGGAAAATTCGAGCATTCTTTAGTGRTCTATTTTTGGCACCAATGTTCCCGCTAACTAGCAGTTTTTAGACGTCATTCGTACGCGGTTCTTGGAAGGGGTTTTGTTAGTGTTCTTTAACGCTATTCACCATGAAGACTCCGGGCCTTATCGAAAAATCTTTGGCAACGCCTAAAGGAAGGCGTTTGAAAAGATCTATCCAGAATATGAAAATCACAGTTTTGTGTGGTCTTATGACTATCCTTATGCTCCGTGGAACCATCGGAGCGGGGAACTTCGGTACCCCCGCTCAGGATTTTGAAGAGATAAGGGCGCACATTAGGTTTGCTACTCGGGAGTAYCATGCTGCGCGTGTGTTAAGTCAAGTCGCGGATGATGCCGAAGCCGATGATGCAAACTTCGGCAATGCCGATGRTTCAGAGGAAACAAGAAGCGGTCCGGAGAAACCTTACAGTMTCGGGCCGAAGATCAGCGACTGGGACAGCCAAAGACAACAATGGCTGTCTGAGAATAGCAGGACGCGCTCCAACGGAAAACCTCGGATGCTTCTCGTCACCGGATCCCAGCCATCCAGCTGTGAAAACCCTGAAGGCGATAATTTCTTGCTCAAATCAATAAAAAATAAGCTCGACTACGCACGGCTGCACGACATCGAAATCTTCTACAACATGGCTCACTTGGACCAGGAGATGGCAGGTTTTTGGGCTAAGCTTCCACTTCTCCGAAAGCTAATGCTGACGAACCCTGAGGTTGAGTGGATATGGTGGATGGACAGTGATGCGTTGTTCACTGACATGTCTTTTGAGGTACCTCTTGAGAAATACGAGAACCACAACCTTGTTTTGCATGGTGTTGACGACAAGGTGTACCGGCAGAAGCTTTGGACCGGTTTAAACACTGGGAGCTTCTTTATTCGCAACTGCCAATGGTCTCTTGATCTCCTGGACGCCTGGGCACCCATGGGACCGAAAGGAGTTGTCAGAAACAAAGCAGGTGTGMATGTTGTCCGAAACGTTTCTGTCGACAGCTTTTTTGTTTGGCTTAGTACTGTGATAACAGCTTAGTGGCTTGCCTCTCATCGTCGTTTATGTGCTGTAACCTTTGCCGGGCCAAGTTTTTGTTGAAGTTTTTGTATCACGAATGACATCGTGCTTCATCTTTCAGGTGAAATGTTGTCCAAGAGCTTGACCGGAAGATCCAATTTCGAGGCCGACGATCAATCTGCTCTCGTCTATCTGCTGATCACTCAAAGGCAAGAGTGGGCGAACAAGGTGCTGCTCGAAAATTCATATTTTCTCCATGGTTACTGGGTTGATTTGGTCGGCAAGTATGAGGAGAACATGGCTAAAAGTCATCCAGGATTCGGAGACGACAGGTGGCCATTCATCACGCACTTTGTTGGCTGCAAACCTTGCTCGAAGAACGGTGGCGACTACCCTGTTGATAAATGTTTCAAGCAGATGGAGAGGGCCTTCACGTTTGCTGATAACCAGATTTTAGATGTCCTCGGATTCCGACATAAGAAGCTCGGTTCACCAAGAGTAGTTCGAGTGAGGGATGATACGTCACACCCATTGAAACTCCACAGGAAGTCTCTATCAAGATGATCCTTTCCGGAGTAGCGCGTTTGCGTAGTTGTTTTTACAACTATTACAGAAGGGAGCTGCAGCATGTCTCCTCACCTTTTTTCGACAATACACCTTTAGGTTGGCATTTTAGGAGATCACTGCTGGGAGATGTTAGATGCAGGAGAGGTCAGAGCCATTGCCTGGTACCCTCTCTTAGTATCTACCGTACTCACACGTGTATTATAGAGACCGTTGAGTCCATCCTATTGAGTGATGTTTAGTACCGTAGTCATTTTACTGAGTTCTGCTTTACTTCTATTCAACGCATTCCTTCATAAAACAGCCCTATTACGGGCATTTTTGGTTTGACGTACACCCAACTTCATTTGTAAATTGTCGCCTTGGGGTGATATGGTTGTCTCCCGGTAATTGACGCTCGGTATTCTGTTCACACTCATGTTATTATGTGTGAAAATATCGTTGTGACATTTTCCTATATTAATCTCTTCTGCATGCTTCTAGTAGATATATAAGCCACATAAATCCTCTCTCCTGCATGTGCCTGCACTCTGTGAGTCTGTACCCAGTACAGTGGTTYGCTTGTCATACAATAATGTCAGCTTTTCTTGCTTGGCAATTACTGCAGGTTGCAATAGGGAGTCCACCGAGGCGCATTAACTCTTAAGATATGTCTCACATGTACAGAGGACGGTTAMTGTTGTTTTGATGTGCCTGTGATAATATTCACCGACCCTGACCCTCTTCAATGTCACAAGCTCGAGACATGTGTTTAAAGTGTCATGTGGAAGTTGGCCAATCACATGTTTCACCTACTGACAAGAAGCTGTAGTAGAGGATGTGATAGTAACGACTAAGGAGGTCTGTGTGTAAAAACTAATTGTGTTTGAGCTTCCAATAATTTTATGAATTCTTTTGGAACTGTAGAGCATGGCCACATTGGAACCTACCCTCTCAAGGAATGGTCCTTGAAATCACTATTTATCTTAAGTTTAGGTGCTTTATCCTTTACTCTACATGATGAGTAGGCATTCTACATTCTATGAGCCATGTTGGTGAGCAACAATGAAATTGAAGACTCTTCAAAATTAGATGAAAATTTTGACCATATCAAGTTGGGTATGTAACAATGGCAATGCTCTTATCATCATAGGACACTTTGTCTTTTAAAGGACAAACTTCATAAGATTTTCACATTGAAACAATCCTTTCACAATTTTGGAATTTCTCACACATAGTCTATGTATAAAATTTAATTTAGCTTTTTCATAATTAAAAATATCAAATTTAATTTTACATTATTTTTTATAAACAAACTTCTTTCTAAAAATCACATAAATTTCAATTTTTTTTTAAATACTATGAATATTTTAAAGAAAAATAGAAATAATAGTGACAATTATTGTGATGTAATTGGTGTATTCTTTAAACTCACACCGAGAGAAATTCAATAGAATTTTTCTTAATGAATTTTGAATGGTGTAATTCAAGTGGTGTAATTTTGAACTTTCAAGATGTTGTTTTCAAAGCATCACAAAGATTATAGTTTTACCAATTCCAAAAAATTCAAATGGAGTAAAAAGTAGATTATTGAAGCTACTTTTTTATAATGAAGTTTTCAAATATTTGAAATTACGAACTATGCAAAAATTGACATTATGATTTTTTAAACGTCCGTGGGCTTGCAATGTCTTTTTATGCATTGAAGTAGTCTTAAAAGGTCGTTTTAAGAATAAACTACCTTAACTCTTACAAGCATGAGGCACAATTGGGGCAAAAATTGTAAAAAATTATTGTTTGGGGCCTTTGGGGGGCAACAAGATTTTTTTTCTGAAAATTCAACCATACAAGTAAGATTTTCACACTAAACATGATTATTTTTTTTTGACATTTGCATATTGTATCATACAAGTTACATACCTGCCAAATTTCAAAATTATAGGAAGAATTTTGCACATGCTTCTTGAAGCTGCCCAAACTGCTCCAAAAGTTCACGGCAACATAAAGTTTTGATTCAAGCATCCATATCATTGTTAACGAGCAGAAGAGACTCCTCCAGGTGTAGGTATAATTCCCCCTCAAGATACTTGGGGTAGAATTAAGTTATAATGGTAAGAGGATGATTGCCTTGGCAAACCCATTATGACTCTGTGTTGTTAGAGTTGGAGACGCAATTAGCTAGCACAAATACTTTTGGTTGGAGGCTCCTAATGTTGAGGGGAGCAAAAGGGCCCCCCCAACAAACGTTAGCAATGTTATGTCTTAGTGGAGAAAAAAAATTAGATTTTCACTAAGAGGGTGCATATTTATACATTGTGCATCCAAATTCCATGAACATCCAACCCGAAATGACTTTGTTGGAACCTACCTGACATTTTTTTGCGTACATTGATGACAAACACTAGGTCAATTTTTTAGGGTTTGACCATCAATCATTTCGAGTACAAGGTATGTGCATCCAGCAACGCCCCTCAAATGTCCAAAGTGCCAATGTTCTGGAATAACCGGCAACTAAGGTAGTCTACTCTTAAAGCGCCCATGCTCTAAAAGCGATCATGCTACAGAGGTACATTTTGCTTTCTTAAATGTCCCAGCAGTGTATATTTCAAGAGGTGGTCTCTTTTAGTGACCACTTCATAACAACCTCAAAAATTTGTAACTAATTCCTTAAAGGTCCGAAAAATATGAAACGACTTGAATTAGATGCCAATTTTTTTTTTCTTCCTCTGAAAATTGTTTCAAGGAGTTTAGTTTTCTTGAAAACGCAATTAGCTCTGAAATGGTCGCTTTAAGAACAGTCTACCTTAGTGCAAAGTTGGCTAGAGGAATCAGAAAAAAACCTACTTGCAAGTTGGAAACATTGACCAAAAAACTAGTGAAAAAATCTCTACAAAGTTTCTATTTTGAGTAAAAAAATAGAGGAATTAACCAAACTCCGTACTTGAAAAAAATGGCCGGTTCAATTTGGGAATTTGAAGGGGAAATTAAGGTAGAACCACCTATAAACAACCGAATAAGGAATTTTGGATGAATTTGGAGCAATGCAATGCAAGTTAAATATTTCCAAAGGTGAGTTGATAAAAATGATGGAGATTGCAAAAACTTTGGCAATTTTATGGCATGAATTGAAATTACTATGAATTTTCAAAGGCAAAAAGTGCACCAGACTCACTGCCAATCTCTAGACTCTCAGTCTAATTCCGATCACTCTAAAAACTGCTTTTCCACTCACTACTTCCTATTTTCTTGCACACGAAGTTGGGACATGTGTCGTTACCATATTTTATTTCCAACTTTGAAAAGAAAAAGAAAAAATACTATGGCCTTGGTTGGAAATACATTAGTCTATAGGTTGGTTATTGGACTCCAATCGAGTGGGGAATGGGTGGTTCTAAAACTCAAACAACTTCCTGAACGCCAGTTGCCAAAGCACATTCATTTCCAAAGGGTGATTTGACCATTCCTTCCATGATTTCACACAACACACTAGGACACACAGGACGTTAAATCCTCCATTCAAAGTAGGCCCAACAAGCTAAAATTACCCTGGGTGAAAACGCTGGAATTTTTTATTCTTCACATAATTTTTTTTTTTGCAAATTCTGAATTTATATTTGCAATCAGACACACCAAATTGGCCAGGAGATGTCTAGACCCTACCCTACCCTAGACACGGCTCTAAATAGGGGGGCTTTTTTTTTACTTTCACCTCCGGTGACTCCTTCTGGGGCCACTTCAAATGGAGGATTTAACGTCCTGCGCCAGGACGCAGTTGGTGAAGCCAGGCCTGAGTGTCCACGGGCCCCAACCAGCAGCAGTTGCATCCCGAAGGACTGCTCCGTCCGTCCGTCCGTCCCTCTGGCAACTTCTGTCTTTCATCATCACTGGGGCTGAGCTGTTGCAGCTAAGCGAAGCTATCCTAAGTTACGGTAATCTCAGACTTCCTTCAGTTGCCTCCGTCAGTGCCTGTGTCCTTGGCTTCGYTGGCTCGCTCCAGATGTCCGCCTGACGATGGTGGCACTTCGGATTTCCAGTTCTTTTTTTTTTTTTTATCACAAAACAAAGTTGTGGAACGAGAAAAACACCAGATTGCAGTGCAGTGCAGTCCAGTCCAGTTGTTGCAGCCAGTGAGTTCTTAATAAGTTAAGTTGAGTTACAGTCAGTACACTACTGGCTCTACAGTAAGTTATTGAACAGCTGCTGCATTGATCCGTCCTCTGGGCTGGCCTCTCCAATGGCATGGGCTGTACATGCGGCAGTGCCTTTTGCTAAGTAACCTCCATTTGTCAAATCCTGGGTACAGTAAGTTAAGGAAACTCGACTCATGTAGCAGGCAGGTGAGGCAGCTTCCTCCTCCGCCTTCCGCCAGCCAGTTCGCCGTCAACTTCCTGGAAGCAATGGCAGACTCGCCACAGTCCACAGGTGGCGAGAACTCGAGAGCTGGCCACATTCGGGAGGTCGAGGTGGACGGAGTGCAACGGAATGCGACGGAACAGTGAAAGGAAAGCAAATGACGGAAGTGCTGCAAGCCGTTTCTTTGGGACGACTGCCAGATGACGAACTTAAGTTACTGTAAGTTATAATAAGAAGTTAAGTGACGAGACTCCCGGCCCGGCCCGCCGTCTTGAATGCTCCTTCCGTGGAGCCGGCCGTTCAACCCTAACTTCATTGATTTCTCTATTGATGAAGCACTTGTCGTTGGGGAGAGCCGGGGCGTGTCCGGACTCCGGACTTACAGTATTATTATGCGCATGCAGTTTCTATTATTGGCGCTGGCAACAGTAACTTCGGTTGAAAAAAAGCTGCAGGAACTGAACTGAACTCCGTCACTGTTGTGTCACTTCAGTTCGGTTCAGCCAGGCAACGGTTGTGAGTGAGTGAACATCCGTCCGTCCGCCACTCCGTCAATTGAGTGATGCCGATGATGGAGTCCATCCAGTGGCTGGTAGTAGCACTTGGGTCCGCTGAAAAAAAGCTGCAGGAACTGAACTGAACTCCGTCACTGTTGTATCACTTCAGTTCCGTTCCGTTCAGCCAGTTGTGTGAGTGAGTGAACATCCGTCCGTCCGCCACTCCGTCAATTGACGGAGTGATGCCGATGATGGAGTTCATCCAGTTGCTGTTAGTAGCCAGCACTTGGGTCCGTTGAATGCCAACTGAAAGTTCGGAGGGAGCGTAGAACTGAAGTTCTGAACTTTAACACTTCAGTTCATTGGGGTGAGTGAGTATGTCGTCCAATACACATTCAACTGATATGGCTTGATAATAATGCTACCCATGTGGAGAACTGGAGATGCAGAATCCAACTGTTAACCCCTGAAGGACCAAGGCCTTTTTTCTGTAAAAAAAAACACTCAAAACTGTCATTTTTATAGCAAAGAGTAAACAAATTTGAAAATTGTTTTATTCTGCACATTTAACCATAGGATCTTACACCTAACTATTATAAGAATATACGGTAAAAATTTCAAAAAAATTTATCACACAAATTGCAAGATACCTACATTTAAAGTGAAAAAAACAAGTTTTTCAGCACACTGCGAGATTAGATTGTTTGACTTTGAACCTTCTTAACTTTAATTTTTTGCACTACAAAGTTTTGAGCTTTAAATCTTTATGGCGAAGAATTGTGTTGAGAGTCTAGGAAAAAAATTTTAAAAATTTAAAAAGCATAAATTTTAGTCTTTAAAAAATTGTTAAGTAGAAGAAGGTACAAGATAGAAGAAAAATCTAAATTATCAATATCTTCAAGATGGAATTAAAATGCACTAATCCCAGTCATGAGATTGTTCTAGCAAGCAAAATAAACCATGTGGAACTTTTTTTTTTGAAAAATTGTGAAAATTGCATTAAAAAACGAATCCCACAACTTATTTTTTCAAAAACATGCTTAGATTACCCGAAAAACAAGATTGTCCATAACTTTCTCATAACAAATCCAAATGGAATGAATCAAATATTTTTATGTAGGAAAAAATATAATCTATGAGAAAAGAAATTATAAAAAATTGAAAATAAAATTTTCAAATTTTTTTTGCTGCCCCTTCTCCCTTGTTTTGAGCTTATTTGGGCATAACTTTTGTTCACCAATACCGATTGAAAAAGAAATTATATTCCCACAAAACTCATTAGTTTATCTATCTTTAAAAAAAAATTCAAAAAATCAAGACAAAAATTGAGACCGTAGGTACCTACCCGAAATCCCATTTGTCCTCCGAAGGGACAATGGTCCTTTAAGGTACTGTACATTGAATAGAGAAATGAGTTTGCCCCACACTAATTTCTTGACATTCCTCACTATTTCAATATTTATTGCTACATTACAAGAATGCACGAAGGTAGGAGGCTTGTAAAGCGACCATTTAAGAGTTGATTACCTTTTGGGGGGGAAGCTCAGCTCCTCAAAACAATTTTCAGTAAATTGTTTTAGGAAGAAATATGTAATTGGCATCAAACCCAAGTCGTTTCATATTTTGGGGACCTTTGTGGAATTAGTTACACATTTTTTAAATTGAAACCAGTAGTCAATAGTAGTCATCAAAAGCAACCACTTGCTTAGTTGGTATATTGAAGAAAGCAAAATGTACCTCTTAGTCATGTTCGCTTTTAATGCTTAGTTGAAATTTGAGCCTTCTACTTTACTTTTGAATTAGTTATTGGTGCACTTGAAACTCATAAACTCCATGTGTACAAATGGATGTATTTGAAGAGAAATTTGTTGACTTTAATAGCTCATAGAGTAACTTTCTTGGGATAAGGCAACCTAATTGTAAAGGAAATCTCATTTCACTATTTAGTGTCTACTCTTAAAGTGACCATGTAAGAGCTGATTGCCTTTTCGGGGAAGCTAAAACTTTTTGAAACAATTTCAAATCAATTTTCGTACAAATAATAATGGAATTGGCAAGTGGTTTCATATTTTTGGGACCTTGAGTTCTTGGAATCATTTACAAATTTTTGAAGTTAACCGCACACCCAGTCCTGAGTTGCAATGGTCAAGTGAAAGTGAATACCTCTTGAAATGTGCATTGTTGGTACATTGAAGAAAGAAAAATGTGCCTTTAATCGATTTATGGCAACATTTTGGAAGTTCCTATATTGTCCAACTTATGTTCATTCCAAATAGACTCCACTTGCATTACCAAAATTTACTACATCAAGAATTGTTGTTAGAATCAAATTATGGCAAGATTATGGAAGTTCCTAGATTGTGTAAAATGCCTTTACAGCAAGGGCCCTTTTGAAGCAGACTACCGTACTTTAATTTCTTTAGCAAAACAAAACTTGAGGACTCTTGATAAACCTTACGAGTCAATGAAAAGTTGTATATACCATGTCGTATTTGACTCTTATAACATTTTAAACCGTGTGCTAAAAAATGGCAAGGCAAACCCCATTGGATTGAAAATTTAGTAATCAATATCTTTTATTTTGGATGTCCTTAAAAAATCTAAGTCTTATCATGCTTAACCCCTAAAGTCCCTAGGCCTTTTTTCCATCATAAACCACTCAAAACTGTCATTTCTAAAGAAAAGAACCAAAAATATTTAAAATGTTTCTTTGGCATATCTAATTGTAGAATCTTGTACTAGACTTTCATAAGAATGTGTGGAATAAATATCACAAACTTTGGCCGTGTAGATTGCAAGATATTTGCATTTAAAGTGAAGGAAACAAGTTTTTTTGCAACTTGTCCAACTTCACTTTTCTAGCTTTGAACCTTCATAACTTATGTTTTTTTCTCTATTGATTTTGAAATTCTTTTTTTATATGATAAAAATTTGAGTTGAAAATCTAAGAAAAGAAATCTAACAAAATTACACTTAATTTTCACTCATAGAAAATTTGTTAAGTCGAAGTAGGTTCAAGATTGAAGGAAAATCTAAATTATTAATAGCTCTAAGATGGAATTGAAATATACTAATTTTAACGGTGATCTTATTCTAGCAAGAGATCTTAACCTTGTGCAACTCTTTTTTTTGAAAAATTGTGAAAATTGAGGTCAAAAATGAATCCTACAAGTTATTTTTTCAAGAAGATGTTTTAATTGCCCCAAATCTAAGATTGTCCATAAGTTTGGCATAACAAATCCAAATGGAACGAACCAAAGCTTTCCATGTAGGCAAAAATAAAAATTAATTTGAAAAAATTAATTAATTAATTTGAAGTTTTCTTAAAAGTTAATTTCTGCCCACCAGCCTAAAACGAGGGTTTTTTGTGCCATAACTTTTGCTCTCGGACTCCAATTGAAATAAAAATTATATTTTTGGAAAGCTAACTTGTTTTCCTATCTTCTCTCAAATTTTTTGAAGATTAGGACATATATTGAGACTATAGGAACCTGCCCAAAGTCCATTTTATCCCCCGAGGGGACAATGGGACTTTAGGGGTTAAATATGGCATTTTGTAGATAGAATACATGATACGTGTCAAATGTGTAGGAGGTGCAATAATGATTCCAATTGGGAGTGCCATGCATCGTTGTATAGGCTTGACATGATTTATAGCACCTTTTGTCTTTATTGTACACCTCAATTCTACCATGTTTTTTTTGTCAAATATACAAAGAATCCATCTTTTGTAAAAAATTGGTCAATCAATATTTAAGGACAAACAATTAGAAAGGGATCTTTAGGCTGATAGCAAGAAACATGTGTACTATTTGTTGCGTCTTTAAGAATATTGTTGGTTTTTTTCAGAGTGTTTTAAAATTAAAAAATTAATTTCGAATTTTATTGAAAAATATATACAATGTATATATCTTTAAGAACAAGACATCTTAGGAAGGAAAAACGTGAAAAAAAATCTAAGTTGGAGAACTAGAAAAGTGCAAGAAAATAGGTACTTTGACGTCATAATTTATGAAAATAATTAATTTTTTTTAAAGGAACTAAAAGATGGCCATTTTTAACAACTCTTTGGAGATGGTCATTCACCAAGAAAGTCATCAAAATAATATTTTATATGTTTTCAAATACAAGCAAGAAGAAGCTCAATTTATAGACTGCCACCCCCATGAAATTAATTATTTTAAGACTTGCTTTGGCCATTATCAACAAGTTAACTAGAAGACTAACTCCTCCAAATTTTAGCTCCAAATTTGGTTATTTGGGTAATACTTTGCTCAAAAATACTCCAAGTTAGCACCTGTGACATTCAATTGGAGGCTATTTTTAATAGTATACTATTTTTGAAAATTAGGAAAAAATTAGGCAAGGTGTATAATGGTCATGAATATCTTCACTATATCTTTAATCATTTGGAGCCAAAGCACAAAAGTTATTAATGGCCAAAAAACATATTAGCATGCAACATGTGACATCACAATAGTACAAGTGTTTCTTGCAATCACCCTTCAATACTACTATATGATACAGCTAGAAGCCATGAAGCACAATCACAATGAATGAATTCTCTTCATCGCTACAAAATTTCAAAACGTTATCACTTTTTTGTAGGGATGCAAAACATATAAATTCCATTCACAATCATAGATGATGAAGATAGCTTTAATTAGCGTAAACCACTCCTAGACAATTGCCCGTTCCTTTCCTAGGAGAGTTCTACGGTGCAATCACCCGTAATGCCCGGCTACGCGGTTAAAATTGCGTAATCAAGCATTACAGATTCTTCATCTAATTTTTTTTATTTCATCCCAATTGTTTCATCCAACTTCGATTTTATTACTCGTGATTTTATGTTGGGCAATGTCCCTCGTTCTTGGGCATTTTGCAATATAAGCACCTCCTTGTTGGGCTACGCCCTCCTCGTTGGCCTTTTATACCGCGAAATGCCCTCCTAATTGGACATTGCCCTATACTTTCTACACTAAAAAAATGTATTTGGTGTTGCCATTTAGATAACTTTATAAGTGATACTACAATATCACTTCATATCTTCACAAAAGATGTCATCCATCCCAAATCTAGTTCTACGTTACTGACAATATTTGCAATAGTGTGAAATATGCAATAATAAGTTCACCTTTAGAAACTAATCCTAAGGTAGGAGGTCCTAAAATAGAGCAGGCTCTAAAAGCAATCCGGATCTGGAGGTACATTTTGCACTCTCCAATGTACAAGCAATCTACAATATTTGAAGAGGTGGTCAATTTTAGAGCCCATTGGAATTCCCTTTTTTTTTTCTACAACTTCAAAAATTCATAACTAATTCCACAAAACTCCAAAAAATATGATTTCATAGTTGCAAGAAACACCTGTCGTTTTTGGGTCAAAATGGCCTTAGTACTAGAGTACTGTAACTTTTGGAATAAAATTTTCAAAAATGAAATAAAATATGTATAATTTGTAAAGCATTCAAAAAATCACATGTGTGAAAATTCAGACCTAGGAAAATTTATTTCCAAAAGTTATGCACACTCAAAGAGTGATGGAAAATACCAAGAAAATGAACACTTTGATATTTGATTTTTCAAAAATAGTAAAAAAATTCAAAAAAATCTCCAAAAAAAAGCCATTTTTCCTCACTTGAAGATGCTTCTTCTCAACCATTTTTGTCTTTGGGAAAAAAATATTGAGTTATTTGCACTTGTGCAAAGGTAGTGCACTTTGAGCACATGTGGAGGGTGGACAGATTACTATTTTTAGAAAATCTCTTCGTGGGTCTATGTAACTTTAGTAAAAGTCCTTGCCTCTCAATTTTGAGCTTCAAATTCGTATTTTTGGATAGAGAATAGTACTAAAAACCTTCAAAATGGCCAAGGTAGACACCTAATCGGAGGCAGGTTAAAAATAGTAAAATAATTTTTAAAAATTTAAAAAAATTACTCAATGTCCAAAACTATCTCATGTACCTTCATTCCAAGTTTCACTCTAAAAAATCAAACTATGCAAAAGTTATGAGCAAAAAACCACCTGTCTAAGGGCAAGGGGACAAAAAATAGGACAAGTGTTTCTTGCAATCCCCCTTCAACTACTTGGGCTAGATCCCAATTCCACTTGTCTTTTCAAGGAAAATTTACTGAAAATCATTTCAAGCAGATTCACCTTGCCCAAATTCAACTTCAGCCCTGCCTTAGAGCAGCTCCAATGCTGCACGGAAATCCACACAAGTACTGCATAAGAACGTGGATAGCAAGAAAACACGCCCCAATGCAACCCGTCATTGGTCACTTTATTTCGGGGCCCGTCACTTACCATCCCTGGCTCGACATTTTGAGGCAATATGAAGAGCCCGGGAGGTGCCACACAATAGCAAAAGTCAACAATGTCCTACCTTTTCAACCTTGTTTTCCGTGCTAATAAATTCAAGTTCTCCCTCTTTGCATGACAGGTCTATATTTAATGTAGAATCTTTCTTTTCTTTCTCTTTATAATGAGGTAAAGGTTCACTTGCGGTATGGATTGCCGGGTTTGCATTGGGGCAATTTTTTTTTTTAAGTTGCCGGAACGGAATGAAGTCCACCTACCTGCACTTCAAAATCTGGATGCTGTGCTTGTAACAGTGTATGGATTGGGCTTGCTCTTAGATGGGCGCTTTATGGACAGACCTCCTCCCTCACTTGACAAACACATGAAACTCCTAAGAGACTTCATATCGACATTGATGGACATTAATGGACAGACACTTAACTGATCGAGTACGTACGTACTTAGTACGTGCCGCATTGACACACGCATGCACTCCGAGTTTGTTTTTTTATTTTTTCATGTTGTTTTGACACCAATGAAAGCCACATGCAGGCAGGTTCTTAACTTTCATAAATTGGAAGTTAAGTGCCACGGCAGCGTTAGTAGTGAAGATCAATCATGCATCCATCGCTCTCTCTCTCTCATTCAATCGATCTGGAAGTAGCACTCACTGGAATTAAGTAGCTCGGCTAAAGAAATGAAATTAAGAACACTTCTAGTCAGTCGGTGTAATCATATAACTTACGTCACTGGACCCACTGATCAGGCATGCAGTCATCGATCAGCTGCATGAATCGATCGATCTCCACCTGAACTGAAGAACTTAACTGATCGATTGAATTGAACTTACTCAAGCCAGGTAGGGTAAGACTTTTAACCCTTAAAGGATGGACCTATCACCGCAGAGAAACGGTAGGCTCTGCACTGTGGACCTCCAAGTGTTAGACGGTGGGAAGTTAAACCATGTAGCTCCTAAAAATGATAGCAAAATCTAAAAGTTTGATGATAGGCATACATGAACTTGTCAGAGTTGGCATGAATTTCCGTGGCTTTGTGTTACAATTTGCAGCACCTAAAAATGACAATACATTCAATGACACTATTTCTTGCTTTCCATGTCAAAGCATATCTCTACTTTCACAATTACCCCCCAAATGGATGAAAAATACCTTTTTTTGCATCCACTGCACTTGATTGATTTTTGTCATCCAAAGGCCGCAAATCGTCCTTGTCGTCCTTTAAGGGTTAAGTTTTACAAGTTACATTAACTTCAAATGAAAGTGTCCAGACGAAGTTCGTAAGTTCAAATGAAGCACGGGTTCGGGACTAAGGAGTCTGCCGGGATCGGAGATACTAAGGTAGGTAACCCAAAAGCGCCACTAAACTAAAAGCGCCATCTTCACACTAGCTCTCTAACATCTCCAAATTGAGTTATGAAGGTACAAAGTTTGATTCTAACGCATAGCTACTGTAGCAGGCCGCACACGTCGGTCTCTTTTTTTTCTGAATTGAAGAAAGCCCCCAAGTCAGGCAGCAACTGAAGGCGCTCCGATCCAGAGTCGTCTGCAGTTCCTACTCGATCGAGCTCCGGGACTCCGGGTGGGGTTTCTTTTCATGGCGAATTGGGCGAATTGGGCGATGGCGAGYCTTTTGAATTGAAGCGGCTCTATTAATGGCTGCCTGCTATCAATTTTGATGCGAAACCAGGCTTTGCGAGCCGATTTGTCGCTCGCTTTTCATGGTGAGATATCTACAGTGCAGTAGTCTTTTATGCTAGCTGCATGCCTGCCTGCCTGCGGAACATGCAAGGCGAGGTCCAAATTAGAATTAAAGCGCCACTTCTTATTAGAAATGAGTGTTCCACAGGGCTCCGTCTCTCCGTCTCTTTTGCTCACTCATCGGATCCTTGTTATTAATTACGTGTGTCAACTTGGGACTTCTACCTGCTGCTGCTGCCGCGCTCGATCATAATATCAGGAGAACCCTAGTATGCTAGGGTCAGGAATTCCAAATATAATGAAGTATGGCATCTAATGAAGTTTTCAGAAATTACAAGGTGGCATTATGGAATGGTGTAAGCTAGGAGGTTCTAAAATGGTGCAGGTTCTAAAACCAATAAGGCTCTAGAGGTACATTTTGCACTCTCCAATGTACAAGCTGTCTACATTTGAGGAGGTGGTCGGTTTTAGAGTCCATTGAAATTCACTTTTCTGCAACTTCAAAAAATCATAACTATTTTAACAAAGCTCCAAAAATATGAAACGACTTTTGGGTTAGATGCCAATTCCACTTGTCTTTCAAGGAAAATTTACTTAAAATTATTTCAAGCAGTTTCACCTTGCAAAAAATTCAACTTCAACCCTTAGGTGGGCGTTTTATGGACCTCCTACCTTAGAAAGTATTCATGAAAACAATTGTAATCCTTAAAAGAAAGATCACATAATATGTTCTCAACCATGCTAAAGGTCATGAAATATCCTCTAGTCTCTCATGTGTTGTTTGTCCAATTGTCCTTGGTTCCATTTATGTTTAGTCTCTCTCCTTCTATTGTCATGGCTCTTGATTCTCTCTTTACTAGCCCTTGGGCTAAGTGGTTGTTTTGTGTCTCTTTTTAATGCAAAAGATTCGTCCTTCTTTTCAAAAAAGAAAAGAAAGCATAGGTCATGAAATATTACGAACCTTGTAAAATGAATTTCCAAAAATTCTTTATCGAGTTAATGAATAGAAATTCAACCGGAAAAAAAAATGATTTCATATGAGGCCTAGTAAATAGTGACCCCAATGTACAGTGTCGCGTTATGATTGTTAACTAGGGTCTAATACTCTCAGTTCATTTCGACCTCAACAGTATTGGCCAAGACTAATAATACTACTACTAGACTTCGAGGTTAAATTCAAGGTTCGAGCTGACATTTTTTGAGTTTTATCAACTATTTTTCTTCAATTCCCATATTGAGCCGTTTTTTTCTCTAATTTTTACTTTAAATAGAATTATAAAAAAAGTTCATTGATTTGTTTCCAATGTTTTCATATCACAATTATTTTTTTTCCAATTCCATTAGCTAACAATAAACTAACCGGTGGTATTTCTAAACATTGGTTGAGTCATTCGCATTAGGCTCTAGGAATAGGGATTTTTTTCCATTCATTCTGGGAAGTACACAAACAAAGTGATCTCCTTTGTCTCGATACAATTATTACAGCTACATAAGTGGATGAAACATGCCAAATGCTGAATTGCTGATGGAACTTTAATGATTTATACATCCCAAAGAATGGACAATCATCCCCCTAAAAGAGTGATATTCACCTTAGAATATGCAGCAATACTAGCACATCAACAATTTCATCCACTGAAATTGAAAAATGTTTTGCTTAATATTCCCTTGAAAAAGTATTGAATTTGAACGAAATATCACTAAGAAAAACCCATTGAGCCCACATCGTGCAAGCATTACATGAGATTTGAGGCCTTCAAGAGACTGCGAGTTTCTGGACTGCGGAATTGTAAAAAATTGTGCTAAATCAGTGTTGTGACGTAGTCGAGAGTTTGCCACGTCATTTTTAAAATTTAAAATTTAATTTAATTTTTTTTTAAACTTCTTTTTTGATTTTAGACACACAAAAGAATAAAATATAAAAAATAAAAAATAAAAAATAAATAATATAGTAACTGAAACCATGACAACAATCAGCTATTCCTTCACTGCATCAAGATCAAAGCTGAAACGGCCCTCCGTTGCCCTCACATTTCATGTAATGGAATGACTTTCTCTGATAAATACTTCAAAAGTTATAAGCTCTTTTATGATTTCAATGTCAATCAAGCATCTAAAAATATGTAGTTTGTAAAAATGATTGACTAATTATATTTGATTGCTTAGATCCATTCAATACCGACATGAAAACATTTGATCCATTCAATTCCAAGTAGTAAGATTGAAAATTTTGAGGATTTTTGTTTTGTGGACAATGAAATTAAAAAAAGCATAAGGTAAACATCCCATTGCAGTCAAATGAGTGAATGACCCACAGTAGACACCTAATGACCCCATGACGGTTCTTCCGACCATAATCAATGTCTAATATGACCTTCATGGAGTGATTAGCGACTTCATTAGGGGTACCCTACTTTTTGAGTGTAAATCATTGTAGAAAGTGACTTTTCAGGGTCTTCCACATTAAAAGTTATTGTGACCACTTTAGGTGATTAACCTTTAAAGTCCTGAGGCCGTCTTTTTTTTTTGTCAAAAACGACTCAAAACTACAATTTTTATTGTGATCATCCAAGAAAGAATTTTTTTTTTCAAAATCTAACCATAAGATCTTATACTTCACTTGTTTGAGATCATGTGGAAAAAATCTCATGTGGTTTGAAATTAACAGATTTTTGTCAAAAAGTGACTGGATCAATGCAACCAAATCAATAAAAAAACTGTATTTTCTACTAGTGTAGCTTTTGCTCTTGATCACTGATTGAAAGAAAATTATATTCCCATAAACCTAATGTGTTTTTTTATCTTCATAAAAAATTCAAAAAATTATGATAAATATTGAATCTATAGGGGCCTGCCCAAAATCCAATTTGTCCTCTGAGGGGACAATGGGACTTTAGAGGTTAAGATGAGCATATTGGATATAATTTTTGTTGGTTACTATGTAGCTTACTGACTTTTTGGGGTAGATCACATCAAAAATTCATAATAAATTTAGACTTTGTTTGAAATATATAATTTCAAATGCTCTTACTATTTTTCACACTTGTCTTTATGTGGAAAAAATTTGAAAAGTTTCAACAATGGCATGATGGTAGACTCCAAATTCTGACCACAATGGGCTATTTTACATTACATATGGTCATTTTTTAACTCAATTTTGTAATTTTCCAAGTAAAAACAAAATGTAGAATACATGTTGTTTTATAGAACATTTTTCGCATTGGCGTTGTAAATCCCAATTCCATGTCAAAGATAATATCAATTTAAGTTTTTCTTTTATATGCCACCTTTCACTTTATAATTTTATTAAAGTTGAATATGAATTTTTCTTTGGTTAACCCATGAAGTCACATTGTTCGTATATGGGACAAATAGATTTTGGGTAGGCTTGTGTAACTTCATTTGTGACATGGTTTTTTGAATTTTTATTTATTTCTAGTTTTGGATATTCAATTTTTAATTCTATAGGTGTCCTAGAACAAAAATTATGCCCAATAAGCTCAAAATGGAGGAGACCAACAACATCAAATTCATAAAAAAAACATTATTTTATTTTAATAGATTATATTTTTTTTGTCCTGAAAAGTGTTGATTTATTCCATTTGAATTAGTGATGTGAAAGTCATAAAGCTTCAATCTTATTTTGCAAGCAATCATAGAAACTTTTTGAGAAATGATGTATTAGATTTGTTTTTGAACTCAATTTTTTACAATTTAAAAGAAAGTTCCTCAAGGTTAAATATTCTTGCTAGAGCAATCTCATCGTTGAAATCAATAATATATCAATTCCATCTTTAGAACTATTAATGATTCAATTTTTCTTTCAATCTTATACCAACTTCTACTTCATAATTTTTAATGAATAGAAATCAAAGAAAGATTTTAAAAATCAAAATACTAATTACAAAAGTTTTAAATTAAAAAGATTCAAACTCAAATAATTTAATCATAGAACATACTCAAACCTTATTATTTTCACTTTAACCCCTAAAAGACCAAACTCCGTTTTTTGGCAACATAGCAATTTTGGGTAGCTTACTACAACTTGAATTTTTAATTTTTTTTCTTTTAAATTTTCACACATGTGTCCGAGGAGTAGCTTTAAGTTCCAACAATTTTCATGACTTGTGACTACAAAAATTTGGTGCATGAAATATGATTTTCAGTGGTCGGCGGGCAATCCAGAGATGAAAAAATGACTTTTTTCAAAAATAAAAATTTGAAATTGATTCTCTAGAATTATATATACATTGATTTTCTAGATTAATACATATGGCAAGCTTTGATATACTCTATTTTGATCAACGAGTCAAAAGTTATGAAGAGTTTTTGTTTGCAATGTAACGCGGGCCTGTCCCGTGTCATGCCCCACGCACTCCCGTCACGTGGCTAACACTTAACTTGCACAAGCCAACAAACACAGATAGCTTCCATGGCACTAACTTCACCAAGAATTTAAGTCCTAAAGACTCTAAGTCCTAAGTTAGTGCCACACTCTTAGGGACTCACTTAGTCTCACCCACGGGCCCCCATGTCTAAGTACTTCAAGACATGGCTGGGGTCGCGCCCCGGCGTGACCAGTCCTTTATTCACGCCGCCCTTCACACAGCGCCGCGCGGTGCAAAGCCTCCCTACCTTGGGTGTGGGTCCTCTCGCTTCATACCCAACCCAATCGGGGTTTGCCTTTCACAATGTGACTTGGGCCACGGCATGTGCCGCGCACCTAGTCCCAAGTCACCTAGAGGCATGTTACATCCTCCTCCACTTAGAACACTTGATGTCCTCATCAAGTCCTTGACCACTATAGTCTCCGCGTCGCGCTTAGTCCTTGCGATGGGTTGACAGGCACCTTCCCTCAGGTGACCACTCCCGAGTGCCCTGTCCTAGTACTTACACTTAGTTTCATACTTAGTGTTTTCCCAACCTTTGCGCAATTTACAATTTCTATTTGGTCCCACTAACTCCCGGATTGACTAGATCCTTGTTAGCCTTGTTATAAGAGTTTCCCTTAGAGCCTAACCCTTTAGACTCTGTGAGCCACTTTACAAGTTACGGACAATTTGTGCTGACAGGTTTAGAATGCGATTCAGGATAGCAACTCCCTTCCTTTGTTCATCCATTGGGACATGGTTGTCCATCCATGCGCATCCCGCTCCAAAGTATGCCTAGCTAGAGAATCCTCTAGCAGCTTGGCACTCACACCTTAGGCTCGCCACACCTAAGCTTACCGCCTACTTTCTCAAGTATTAGGTAAGTCCCCTTAGCAGCGGCCATCTTCTAGRCTGTCTCCTTGATTCTCTCCTTGACGTAGCACTCTCTTGCCTTGTGCTTGAAACTGGGCGTTTCACTTCTCACTGTTCCTTTTTCCATAGGGTGTTTTATCATGGAATCTCTTCGCTAAAGAAAACTTTAAAGTTATATGTTTACCTCATTTTTAAATAATTTTGAAAAAAATAGAATTGTTGAAGGTAGATTGTTTATTACAACATCGCAACCATTGGGATTGAATTTTTCAATTTCATAAACAAATTGTTAACAAGTTAATATTTTGTATCATTCACTACTTTTTTCTACTTACTATTTTTTTCCTACATGTTGTACAATTCCAAATGATTTGAAAATTTTCAAGAGTGTTTCCAACTTGACGTCTTGACATGAAGAATGTATCCAAAGAGTTATACAACCATTTTGGATATTTTTTCATACAAATGTGGCCTTCTGAAGTGAAAGTTGCCCAAATTTTTGGAAGGATAAAAAAGGACTTTTGTCACTTTAACCCTTCACCACCCAAGGCCCAAACGTGTCTACAAGCATCCTTACTTTTCAAGCCTTATATGAAAATCTCAACCGTGCAATCTTACAGTGTGTATGTTGTATATAACGATGATCCTATTTGGAGTCATTTGACCACATACATCAAAACATTATGATGTTTTAGCGTTGATAGAAGATGCTGAAATTTTCCTAAAAGCACATTTTGAGGTCAAATTCAATATCTAAACCTACTCAAATGAAAAAGAATTGAACTATAAAGTGCTTCAAAATCAACATACAAACACAATGAAGAAAAAAAATTCATTAAATTGACCCATTGTGTTTGCAAAATGACTTTGAAATGGCAAAAAATTGGCAAAAAGGGGTATAGAAAAACCATCTATGAAACTCCTACTAAAATGCTTCTCAGTCACTTATAACTTCTTGAATTGATATGAAATTTTAGCCACACAAATTACACTAGAATTGACAACTTCTCTAAAAACAATGATTAGAAATGAACATTGTATGAAGGAGATGTAAGCCGCTGAAGTTCATTGTAATCCAAAAATGTTTGGATTTTGAACTTGGAATCGCTGCCAAATGTTCAACTCAACTTGGATCAATATAAAAATTTGACCACAAAAATCATACTTGTAGAGGAACATAACCCAAAAAAATTTACTGAAAAAAAACATTGGACGAAGGATATACAAGCCCCCAAATTTGCAGCCATAAAATGCAGTTTGGTGAACTCAAATTGAATTTGTGAACTTCGATTGACTTCCAAAGCATTTATGCGCCTTTGATTGATCTAAAATTTTTAGCACACAAACTAGACTAGAATGTGCAACTCTTCCAACAAATTTTACTGAATTTGAAGATCAGGTGCAAAAGTTACAGCACTTTGAATTTCATTGCGAGACTATGTGAGGACACTTTTGGTCCCCTTGGGCGGTGAGGGGTTAAACACAAAAATCTTGCAATTCACATGGCGGAAAAATCTGAAAATTTTGCCACATCTTTCCAAAGTAGTGTAGTACAAGATCCTATGGTTACTTGTGTCCAAATTTTTTTCTAAAATTTGGTGCTTGTACTAGAAATGGCAATTTAAGAACGTTTTTGGTGAAAGCATACTCAAAAACCTTTAGGGGTTAAATGCGCAATGTTCATGGTGAAAGTCTCAAAAACTTCTTCCCCATATTATTGTATTAGTCTAGTGTGAGATTTTATGGTTGGATGCTATGCAATATATAAATTTTAAATTTTTTTCGTCTTTGCAATAGAAATGACAATTTTGAGTGTTTTTTGAACTTTGGGACTCTGGGACTAGAAGTTAAATTTCTTTTCGTAAATTCTCAACCCATTTTCTAGCATATATATTAAATTCCACAAGTTATGCTATATATATATCCTAAAAATGTCAAAATGCAGCTGAATTTCATATTTTGGAAATTTTGGCACAATGAGCTTGTTACTTAAGTGGAGGTTTTTACTCGTAGAATTTGAGGAGGATTTACATGAATAATGTGAATAAAAGATCTTATGTTTGAATTTGTTAAGGAATAGATATAGATGAAATTTTTGCCTTGTTTTCATAACAAGTATTTTGAAGTTAGTTTAGGCCTCAAAATATTACAATTTTTAGGGTCAAGAACAGAATGTTCCAATTTTGGAATACATGATGAACTTATCCCCTAAAGGACCAAACTGCGTTTTTTGGCAACATAGCAATTTTGGGCAGCTCACTACAAACGGAGTTTTCATTATTTTTATTTGAAATTTTTACACAACATGTGCCAAAAGAGTAGCTTGAAGGCCCAAAAATTTTCATAACATTTGACTACACCGTTAAAAAGTTATTGCATGATATGTGATTTTCTTTGAACTTTGGGCAGCCCGGGCAGCCCAAAAAACCTCTTTAAAAATCACTTTTTGAAGAAAAGAAAATTTGAAATTGGTTCTTTACAATTATATGTAAATAGAAAGCTTTGAATCATTCCATTTGGATTAGTGAGCCAAAAGTTATGAGGAGTTTTAGTTTATGGGTAAGTATCGTTTTTAGAGACTCCATACGTAAAACATTTTAACTTTCTCATAATAAATACAAATGGAATGAATAAAAGCTTTCCTAGTGGAAAAAATTACAATCTATGAGAAAAAATATTTAAAAGAAATAAATCCAAATTTTTCAATTTTTTTGGCTGCCCCATCTCCCCCTTCTCCCTTGTTTTGAGTTGTTTTGGCAATAACTTTTGATCTCGGGCACTGATTGGAAAAAGAAATAATATTTCCAAGAAGGTACTTAGTTTTTCTATCTTCGAAAATAGTTTAAAAAATTGAGAACAAAAATTGAGAGTGTAGGTACCTCCCCAAAATCTCCATTGCCCTTTGAAGGGACAAATGGTCAATTAGGGGTTAACTTGTTCAAGTACATCCTACCAAAATTTTAGTGTAAAAATTGACACCAATTGCAAGTTCAATGTAACTAAACCTCCTAAAGTATTTTTTCCTTGCCCTTTCCAAAGGTGGAAATTTGTCTTCTAACACTTTTAGAAAAAGAACATATGTTTTATAACTTGTGCAGCTTAGTCAATATATTGGAAAAATGGTTGTAAGCAAAATTGGTTTTTTTACATAAATCCTTTTGTATTCATTTATAAATAATACTCCCTCCGTCCCAAAATGATCTTCCTGTTAGACCAAATCTTATGGATTAAGGATAAAAATAACTTTTTAAAGACTCAATTCGCATAGTATGTAAGTTTTTTTTAAATACCAATGGTGAGGAAAAGAAATATAAATATGAAATTATATTTGTAGAATTTACTATAACTATAATTTTGAATATGGATAATATTCCTTCCAAGACTACAAGATAGTTCACATAAGAGGGATATTATCTTTGAGGAATCAAGAGGTGACAAACAAAATGATAGACATTCATTGTGGGGTTTACATATGTTTACTATTCCTTTCCAACAATTGTTTTGAAGATTATGATTCCACAAGTGTAAATTATGAATTCAACCTATAAACAATGCTAAAGACCATTTTCTAATTGATGAATGAGAGAGCATCTTTTTGTGTAGAACAACAATTAAACTATTTGTTCTTAGAATTAGGAGTGGAAATGGAAGATCTTCTATACTAGTTTGATTTCCAACCGACGTGCTTCATTTACCACTGATTTCCATAGAATCAAAATTGATGATTTCCACGGTCACTAGCTCGTCGTTTAAGGGTTAAGATCTCATCCACTAGCTATGTGATGTACCAAATCAATTAAATTCAAAATTACCCATTTTGAAAAAACAATTCATTTGAGACTAGACCATCAAGATTGAAAATTATTTGTATAAAAAATATTGAATGGAGGAATCATAGATTTTTAGGGAGCTTTCCTAATTTTTTTTAGCACCTACTGAATTTGTTTTCCAACTTTAACCCTTAAAGAACCAAGTGTCCATTCAACATATGCAAGAAATCTCGGATAGGTTCCTACAAATTCATTTTTGGTTAGAAGTTCATGAAGTTTGGACACAATGTGCAACTATGTACCTTCTTCTTGAAAATCTAAATTGTTTTCCGATTGGGTGGCTGGATCAAAAGTTATGTTGCCCTAAATTTTGCGAGCAACAACTTCAGGCAATTTTGGGCACCATGTACAAAACTCTTTTAATGATTTTGAAATTTAGCGGGTATGTAGCTTACATGATACAAGATGCAAATGTAAAAAAATAACCCCCATGTATAGTGTAAAAATCTCATTCTAGAAGGCGTAAAAGTTTCCGAGCCTTATTGGGCAAAGTTGGAAAAACACTTTTTGACCTAACTTCAAACATTATAATCTTTTGATCCATACAGTCAAAGTTTTTGAAATTTTTTCCACACATTCCCAAAGAAGTCTATTACAAATTTGTAAGGTTGAATTTTGAAAAAAAAAAAATCCATTTTTTTCTTGCTGCCCTAAAAAATGGCATTTTTTGACAATTTTTGCCAAAAATGTGCCTCAGTCCTTTAGGGGTTAATTAAATGTTCAACATGAAGTGCCATTCTTGATGGCCAGTAAGGTAGAAGAACCTAAATGCAACACTACTTGTTTAGTGACACCTAAAAAAGGACCTAAATCCAATCGCAAGTGGACCCAAAGTAGACAAGTGGGGTTTCAAAAAGTTATCACTCTTCCAAGAAGTGACCAATCACCTGCGTGTAATCCAAGATTAGAGTGTGTCGCAATTGGGTGTTTCCATGTTCACTTTGGTTGTAGTCTAATATCCCCAATAGGCGCATCTACATAGTTGTTTTCAAAAATCTGTATTACATTCATACAAGCTTGGAAAAAGACCAAACTGCTTTTGTTGATTTCCTAAACCATTTCCTAACAAGCACAGATCATTTTATTTTGTAGCTACCCTCAAGATCTGCAAATCTAAAACAAGTGTCACATTTAAGTGCTTCGACCTTACTATAATAGGCAACATGACAATTGACATTCTTGTTCTCATATTGCCTAGATTCGTTTGAGCTTTCATGAATGGTGCCCACCCAACAAGGATGGGAAAAGATAAATGTCACAGTGCATATGAGCAGAGTGAAAAGTACAATCCCTACTGTCCACTGCTAGAGCAACTCCATTAATAAAATTTCCAATGCTTTCGAATCCTTAGGGAAGTATGACAGAGCGAATTACGGTAGCCTGAAACCAAACCGTGCCCAGTCCCRGAAGAACCATGAATATCTGAAAGCGMAGRSTATGAAAAATTTACTCTAAAAAGCTCGTCGTAGAGTATACAAATTCTCAAGTGCAGAGCAAATTGCTCGAGTCAGGTACCTTTTTGATGGTTCTAGAGGCACAAGCATTTGTGTATGTATTACACCATCACTCCGTTTTGTCTTTGACATCATCCGAATCGGAATCATCATCCGAGTCATCATCCGAATCTGCATGCCCCAGATCCTCAATATAAGGCTGTCATTTCATTTTAGAACGATTGGTGCGACCCAAACACAGGTAATGTGTACTATGCTTCTTCAAAAATTAAAATTCGACTTCGTAAAGACGATGTCATGTTTTCACAGGAAGAAGGGGCGCACCAGAGCGAACATCTTCAGAAATTTTCCCCGAATTTTGAACCTGCTTCTTGATCATTCTCCAGATAAGGATCCACCAGTAGACGTGCAACACCAGCAAGGAGATCAACAACGTGTTCAAAGTGTAATACAGATACGGGCCRTTTGGATTCTTCTCTTTGTCCAGCACTTGAAGCACCCCATATCTGCAGAAACAAAACAAAACCTTCTAAYACAAAGCCGTAATGGTGAACGCTTCACGTGCAGAATACCAGCGACTCCTAGACTTCGTTGACTTGGTAACCAACTAGTCGATGGTAACCAACAATGTGCAATCTGATGTATAGACGTTCAGACACACAATAACAGAGATGAACTACTTCACACAGCAGCTTGAACATGAACACATAACAGGTCTTGCGTTAAGCAACGACATAACACACGGTAATTTTTGCCACGAATCAGCATTTCTTAATTAAGATCAACAGTGAAAATTCAACTGATGCGCTTCGTAACGGAACTTTAGTTTAACAAAAACTAAGGAGCATTGAGCTTCTTCTACTTCGGCAGATTAATGAACAGATATGGGCCATTCGAACATCATCAAAGCCAGTAATAATCGACTTTCAGTTCCCACAAYATGCGCACCTAACGATTGTCAATTAACAAAAGTAAAGAAGTCGAGTGTCGAGAAGCACTGAACGACTTTGAGTAAAGATGCGATTTGATCCTCCAATAGATGAACATCTCTACACACCAGAAGATTTAGCTGCATTTACGTGAACAGCATTAACGCCCAAAAATATTCAAGTGGGAAGGCTCAGTTGAGAAACGTACGTGGTGCTTTCAATGATAACAAATGGGAAGTAGAGAAGTCGCAAAAGAAGCCAGGAAAGTGCAAATACTCCAAAAGCAATTTCTGGAACGAAATTTAGGCCGCTGTACTTGGTCAGCTTGCCAATTTCTAGAAATACATCACTCGCGTCATGCAGAGCTAATATTACTGATCCTGGACGTTGCAAGCTGGCAAGTACAAAGTGAGTATTAGCGCAGAACRTKAAAGCTGACACTGTCTACAACAATTGTAGCGGGGCAATCATATACCKTGCATTAGTTAGGTGTTTCATAATTTGAAGGGCGTATAACAGCAGTTAAAACTTATGAGATAGATCACTAATTRTTWTRCAGCTACAACTCAGGTAGATTTATACATTAAAAAGATCTCAAGTTATCTGCTTTTTGCGTCAAACATGTTCATCTTTGGCGTAAAAGTAATGACTCGAGTCAAAAAAGTTGTGGAATGATTCACTTCTACTTTGAGAAATAACCACCACTCTCAAAACCTCATGTGATTGGTCAAATTCTTACTCAAAAAGAAAACTAGCTAGCACAACCCCCTCAACTACTGCCAACCCTCGATACTCATTATTACTATAGCATGTTTTGTAACCGGACGGGGTGAGAAAATCATGGGAGGATATTCACCTGTTCACAAGGAGAGAAACGCTTTCAACGCGGATATATTAACACTTCACTGAATTCGAATGTTTTTCTAGTAAAACTGTCTTTCATAAATTCATGTCTGATTTAAGACAATTCAATTTGCACCAACCTACGTTGCCTGATGAAAAGTTTTAGAATATGAYGATGTCCAGTTCTTTACYCGACAGATTCGTCACTCTTGAGAAATCACCTGAATAAGAGGAAAAGCTCCAGCACTAGTTCGCATACTAGGTACACTGGCAATTCAATATTAATCAAGATTGGTGGGTGAGTAAGAGGTGTGTAGATAAAATTTACTTTGTAACGTAAGAGATTATGATCAGTGCGACTGTTCCAACGTGATGAGTCATGCTGACACCAAAATCTTTTCGCCGTGTCTCCCAAAAGCATAGTGCAAATATGCTATAAGTATAGAATCCACCAGAAAAGGTGTATAGCATCTTCAATTTGAGCCTGCACACGACGCACAGAGGAAGTGGATCGAGGAAAAATGCAGCGGAAAAGGGATCCGAGTGAGTGGATGTTACCATGGGAGCGCAACAGAGTTGGATTGGCGAATCCGAAACAGAGGAGGCGATGGGGAAACAAACAGTGTCATTGTGGTGAGCGAAAAGCACAGAATAGGGCTTTTGCGAATAGCGGGAATCTTGAAAATTTGGCCCTGTTTCCATTGAAAGCCTGGAGGGGCCAGAAACTGGAAGGATCCTGGACAGTCCGGGTGGGGCTGGGACGTTTTCATTCAGCTTGACTACAACACTCTTCACTCTAGCAGCCTAGGTGGCTGAAGCTCAATGATGATAGTGTTAACGAAGCGATCTCCTGACTCGTTCACCACTGAAGCACGAATATACTGCTTCCTACTGTAGAAGACCCTGCTCGTATTATACAAGCATGTTAACTTATGGTGATGGAAGGGCAGCAGCTTAACAGTGTTCAGTTTAACAGCCTTGAGAATGGAGCTGTTCATTTTATTTGAGCTTGGCGTTGGCTTTCTGGCAAGATTGCATTTACCACCGATCGCTCTGGAGCACCCGGACCACATGCAAATTGTTATACAATATGCGGACGACAAAACGCCAAAATACTAACGACCACAGACAAATTGCAACCATGCTAGAACCGAGAAGAGCCTTTCAGCCATGAGTTAAGCTCTTTTGGAAACAAGACTCCGTCACATCCCAAACTTTGAAGGCACTCCGCAGCGTAGCTTTTCACGTGCATTAGACAAGTGGCTCTGCATTTGCTGATGAGAATTAAGGTAGAAACGTTTGCACAAAGTAGAAGTCAGACGGCAGCTGGAACTATTTTTCGTGTCTTGATTTACAGAAGTAGCAAAAGTAGCCAAACAGTTTTGAAGTCGTCCTGGAAGATTTTCTAATCAATCCGAATGTCCTCAGGAATAGAATCTTCAGTATCGAAATCTTGGGATTCATCCAAATCAATGCCAGCCGCTTCAGCAGTCTTGGCCACCCAATCCTTCAAAGGCTCCTCATTTAGATCAAGCCGAAGCAAGCCCGCAAAGATACCTCCCAAGAATGCAACTGGCTCCTGCTCACAAGACATCCCATCCCAAATAAATTTCAATGGTGCATTTGTTTCAAGAATCAAGGGYAGCACTCACTAACTAMGCCCRAATGGCATAGKAAGTAAAASTACTTCAATAAACTCTTCACTWATTCACAATTGCATTGAGACAAGTAGGCGACTGAAAAAGTTAAAACACTCAAATTCAAGTTTCAAGGCAAACGTGTGACTATCTCTTTGGCTGGTCAAATGAAGGTTGTAAACCGTAACCTCTCTGATCAAGGTGAGCACTTTCATCAACCAAAAGGTACAAAAGTAGACATTCGAGATTCAACAAAACAACTTGGAGTTACTTCTGGTGAATCATTTTGTGCTTCCCGCTCTAGAAGGTRATCTAGACTATGACAATTTATTCTGCTCTTAGGAAATTAGAATCTAAAGAAAAACAATTGTTAAACAGCTGTTCAAAAGGCATGTGAGATTGCTTTWAACCTTTATTGCTTCCTTGAGGATGGGGTCATCCATTGGATTCAGTACCGAGTTGATAGATTGTAAGCCAGATCTCCTCCTTACACATCCTACCCGAGAGACTTTRTTATTAACTTGAGGTACTGATGGAGCAGCTCTTAAGCCACTGAATGCCTGCACATACATTTTCCCAAATATTATTAGCRTAGTAGTCTCCARGTTATATACTTCAACGATCAATTTCAGCACTTGTGAGCCATGAAAAATACACCGGTGGAAATTTACAGCATCSAAATCAACTGTGTACACTCGGCATCTAATTATATCTGAAACCAAGACACCAAAGCACAATAAATAAAGCAAATGCTAAAACAGTCCAGAATATGATAAAATATTACATCCAGCAGACAGTTAACGATCGAACTTTCTGACTAAACAGTCAAACCAATATTCTAAGATGCCCCAATTCCACCTGATTCCTTAAATCAATGCCATTCCAGGATAAACCGGCTAAAACCAACGATAACTGCCCACAAGCTACGATTCCATTAGAGAAAAATGCTTTGATTTTGAACTTCTCATGCAAGGCAATTAGAAACGTCAGTAAAAGCATAATCTAGCGCATGCTTTTAAAAAAGACACTACAGCAACTTTGAAACTCATAACTAATCCAATAAAACTCCAAAAATCAAGAAATCCCTTGGGTTGAGTATAACCAATAATATTCAAAATCTAATCTCACACCATGCGCGCATAGCTCAGATCCTTATCTGCATAAGCCTCTGGAGTTCAATCACTAACGCCCATATCGAACAAAGATCAAATATGCAAGTCTCTCGATTGGCATTACACGTACTTATGTCTCCACTACCTCAAGACAACATAACTCAAGAATCGTGCAAACTCAAGCAAATCCTGATTCCAGATCCTTACATAACTAGCTAGACCACTCAGAGCAAACAAATTAGAGCAGATTTCTGCACATGAAACTAACTCAATCATGTAAATTCGAGGCCCCCAGAACAAAAATCTAAGCAATAATGTCTAKGTCTATCGAAAACCTAAAAGTCCTAGGTCTAAGAAAAAGCCAAAAGGAAACCGGAAAAATGGAAGAAACCATGCCAACGCAAAGTGGAGTTGACGAAACCCAGAGGCTGTGTCCTCCACCGYAAAATCTTTCCAACATTCCAAAGTACTCCTAACCTCCATACGAACCCGTTCATGCGATCAAACAAGTGTTCTTCTAGCTACTCGATTGCTAGAATGGGATTGCTGCAGCCCTAGCTTTCCATCAATAYTTAATCTCTAGCAGTACTATGGCCGTTTTCTAATGGCGCAGTGGTTCTCACACACTGTGAAATCACTAGCGCAATAGGGAAGGCTAAATGGCGAACCCACACAGCAACTTCGAAGGAGAAATTTGTGAAAGGTTCAGGGTGAAGAAGAGGACCGGTAAGTGAGAAGTCGTGTGAAGGAGCTGCAGCGCCATAGTTGCACGGAATGTTTTGGAAGTTGAGAGGAGGGGCTGGAGAACGATAGCGGGTTGGAATGGTCGAAGACGAGGAAGACGAGGACGACGAGGTCGGAGATAAAGATTTCGAAGCCGAAAAGCTGACCATGTTGTTGGAGAGACGAGGGCCTTGCAAAGGAACTCCCTCAGTTGCCAAGTGTTCAATTCCCAGCTCTCTTTCTTCTTTTTGTAAATTGTTTCTATTCATTAAAGTTATGTTATCCTGTCGATGCTACCAGTATCTTAGCTCTAGCTCATGAATGCATTTGAATGGGTTTCTCTGTTACCTGCAGTGCTGTACATCAGTACAACTAAGAGGACGCTGGGAGATTAATCACGACTGTCAAGGTGTGTACAATGTGCGAGGAAGAATGGGACTCTGGAGTATCTATCGTTGACGCTAAGCTGTAACCTGGAAAGTCCTTGGGTACGATAGGAGCAGATGCCTACTGTAAATTTTCTACAAAATCAAGGCACATGGGTCTTACTGTTTACTTTGTAAGGAGAGCACAGTAAGGCATGCTGAGCTCAGCAAATCTGGTTGATAGTATGCTCATTGCCAACTATTGGATTGTAAGAGTTCCCCCCTACAGGTGTTAAATTTTTTTTTACTAATCCCGTCTAATTAAATCTTGAAGTGTTTGATTAACAATGTGCTTTTCTATATATGGTCATTGACATTAAACGGCTTTTTAAGCGCCCGTCATTGGGCGCTCATTGACTTTACCAAAATGTTATCTGCCAAGGGATTGGCACTTGAAAGTCAGGAATATATCGTTCTTTTCTACAAATCGTTCGATTGTTGTGTTCGCAGACCTTGAGATTTGTGAGTTCTAAGCATTGTTTATAAACTGACATTCATATTCTGCGAATAATTGTTCCTAAGCTCCAGCTTTCAGTGTTAGTGACTTGGCAGAACCCCTGGATCARAAGGTGTCTGGAATTACCAGATTGTAAGAGTTAATATTAAATCTGAGAAAAATATCTACCGTGAAAAACATGTGAGCAGGCATTGCAGCAGCAACTACTTTCGAGTTTCATCCTTCTCAGTAGAGGCATGTAGTACCAGCAAACCGGTTCACGTGAAGTGTGACGTTTGACTTCACTGGTCGATGGCCTTGCAATCTTGTGCTTACCAGTGATGTGTACGTAATTAAACAATACACAATAACACAACTAAAATCCTCTATCTTCAATTGCCATCTGATTCCCAATAAGGAAWTGAAGTYGTCGAATCATACTTGACTACGATCATAGGTTTAGGGTTTAAGATAATTGCGAAGAAAATCCTTCGTCATTATAAACACAGATCGTAAAGTCACCGACTGTATAGGATACGTCCGATWCGATGATTCAATACTAATTTGCCACTTTCTGAACAAGCGACAGCTCTTGTGGATGGGGTTTACGAAATGGCGAAGCCCACATTGGATCCACAATCATTGCCATCACCAACACTGAAACGACAAACACACAAGTCCTTGCTGACTCTAGGTCTACACCCGGTGGATGTGAAAGCTGGAATTCATGACCCACACCTCAACCGGAAATATAAGCYCCCCCACTTGGCAAAATGAGAAACAGCAGACTCACGAGCCCAAACCTACGCAGAAAACCTATTGCTGCAAAYGTGCCACAGCTCCAAATCCTAGAAAACAACAGTAAGYTCAGGGCCAAGATATGCTATCAAGTACGATGGGGCAGTCCCACAGTTGAAGGCTCATTCACACTCACTTTCTAGGATTTGGAGGTCAAAGTCGTGCTCACCAACTCTTGWGCTAAAGTTGGCATGGGAGACCTAGATGGTGATGATGAAAGCCATCTCACCAATCAGGGGAGCCCAGTAACTTAGGTCCAATTCCGTAGCCTCACTTGTGTGATTGCAAAGACCCCCAAGATCTGCACGTCACTGACCGAGCAAAAACAGCCGACGTCATTGACTGTCAACGGCCCTTCGATTGGTATTCCAAGCAGTCTCGTTAAYGATCTACAGACTGCCATGACTCCGCCCGGGTCTTGATGGCATCCACCAGTACTTCCATCCGCATCCCTCGACTCCCCTTCACAAGCACCGCATCCCCAGGACTAATAAACCTCGACATATGATTAATCAAAGAGGAGGTATTCCGAAAAGCTAGGATCTCCTCCCTCCCTTTGAACTCCTCCGCCGCCTCCGCAAAGCAGCTCCCCACCACGATGACCAARTCCAGCTTGCAATCCACACAGAGCTGCAGCATCTCCTTGTGCGAGCGCAGGGAGATGCCACCGAGCTCCAACATGTCTCCCAGCACGGCTACTCGCCTGCTGCTGGCCTTCACCGATTGTAAGAGCTGGAGGGACGCTTCCACACTCATGGGGTTGGCGTTGTAGCAATCATTGATGACCAGAATCTGCATGTGACCTGCTGGGTCCACGACGTGATCCACTCGGCATCGCCTTTCCACTGGTTGGAAGCGAGACAAGGACYGAGCTACCGCCTCCAAGGGAATCCCTAAACTCGTGGCTACGGCAGCGGCTGCACAGGCGTTGAGGGCCAAGTGGAGACCAGGACTGGGAATGTCAAACTCCACTCTCGTCCGGGTCACCGTCTCCACGTTGCTAGAAGTGGCGGCACTGATGGGATCAGCAGAGGTCAAGGGGAGAGCGTGAGCCAAGTGTTCTAATATCACACTGACGGCAAGCCCTCCCTTGATGGCCTTCGCAGCTACCAATCGCATGTCGGATCCTTCTTGTCTTCCAAACCGCACCTGCAGCATTCCTCAGTGATTTGAAATTCTCAGTTCTCTACTACAGCAAGAATTTCGCACGAGAAAATAATTCATTGATAAGTCTCACCGTCACTTTTCAACTTGTATTTCACTTTGAACCCTTACGGATGAGTTTACTTGATCACTCAATGAAGTGGACCCTAATCCTACACTAATCGCGCCCTGTGAATTTAAAATTTCAAACAACTCGGGCGTTGGAGGTGCACAACAAGAGACAYACATATAGTTTGGAAGATGAAAACCACTCCACTCCACTCCAGTCCACCCCACTTTTGTGTTGTGTTTCAACCTACAAAGGTTGATGATTCAAATGGAGTGTTATGTGCCTTAGTAAGCTGATTGCACCTCTGCAACCTCAACTCTTTAATGAATCCTACCATCGGAGTTGCACAACATGAGACTCCATCAAATGGTTGAAAGTGCGGGTGACACTCAACGATGCAATCTAAAGAATCAGCAGGATACACATGCAGGGCGTCACATTGCAAACCCTACCACGCGCACCCCGGCCGGCATCGTCACCCCCATGACGCGCGCGTCGTCCGCATTCACCACACACACATCGCCTGGTCGCGCATTCGTGAAAATCTCGCCCTTGGCCGCAGCCACCTCCTCCAACCCCCCAGGGAAATTCTCCATATGTGCAGGTCCGACATTCAACAGCACCCTCACATCCGGCTTCGCTATCTCAGCGAGCTTCAGAATCTCCCCTACATGATTCATTCCAAATTCCAAAACACATGCCAGGGACCGCGACTGCAGCCCCAGCAAAGTCAGCGGCACTCCCACATGGTTGTTGAAATTCCCCTGCGCTTCGTGCACGTGACCGTTCAGACTCTCCAACGCGAGGGTCACCATGGCGCGCACCGTCGTCTTCCCCACGCTCCCCGTGATGCCCACCACAGGACCCCAGAACCGTCCGCGCACATCCGCGGCGAGAGCCTGCAACCCCTGGAGCGTGTCACCAGGGACTTGCACGAATCCAAGGGACCACTCGGGCGGAACCCAATTCGCCACCACCCCCGCGCATTGAGAGTCCGAGGCTTGTTGCAGGAAGTGATGGCCGTCGAAGTTGGTGCCTGTCAGAGCGAGGAACCATTGCCCAGGAAGAGCAGCGCGCGTGTCGGTGCAAATGCTGCCCGGGGGGCCGTCTATTACGACGATTCCCTTCACGGCGTCGGCGATGGCGTGAGGGCTCCAGACCACACCGCCCTCGTCGTCAGACCAGCTACCCAACACAGACTCCTCCCCGGTTCGCGTCCTCCAAAGTCCTCACTAACCTTATGCCCCATAAGAGTGAAAGTACCTCCAAACCTAAAACATTTATTTAATGGATCTTTATAAGAAGACAATCTTTTGTCATACATCCTTCCACTATAAAAAAATAGAGGTATAAATGACTTGTTCACAATGACTTCACCAACAACAATGATTGTAAAATAGTAATTTTGCAATCATTTTAAAATTATTGTTGTTGCTGCAGTCATTGTGGACAAGTCATTTATACCCCTATTTTCTTGTAGTGTTCATTGTAGATTTACAAATCAACGTTTTTTCCTTAGATCAATAGATTCTTAGATGCCCTTACATTGTTCAAATATTGACACTTTCATAGACAAGCTGAAATTATCTAACAATAGTGACAAATTGATAGAAGAAATCCCCAACATTTATTGGATTGTGCACATTTTATCCTCCGCACAAAATTATTTGTCTACACTTATACTCATTATACTATAAAAAATTTGTACAACTCCTATCTGTCAAGGCTAACTTAATAATAAAAATTCTTACTATATGATATTTTTACATACCCTATTTTATATATATTAGAGGATGTAGAATTTCATAGACCCTATAGTAGCTCTAAAAATTATATAAAATTTTCCTTCTTTGAATTAAATGGACTCTATCTTTTAACTCACGTAGTTTTCTAAAAATCGCGAGTGATCTCCCCGGGCAAAGAGCTTATTCCTTCTCCATTGTTCACCACACCAAGTTGTTTTATTTCAAGAACTCATAACCAATATAAGTACATGAGCAAGTTATAGAAAAAAAAACTAATGATACTAAAAATATTTAAGTGTTTAATTTTAAGTTTCAAAAATAAATTAAATTTTTTTTAATGAAGGTGCCAAGGTAGTTGCTTAGGATTGYTATGTAGATTAGTCTAATGTTAGAATAGCTAACTTAGCAAGTTATAGCCCGTAGTGGATTTAGAACCTTTTTCCACATACTAAGCCCTATCCCTACAACTTTGAAGGAAATAGGTCAAACAAGTTGCTCTCATATGCACCTAAACCCTGAAGACCCAAGTGACCATTTTTGAGTCACTATCCTTGCCTATTGGGCTGCCTGTCTACAAATTTTGAATTTTGTTAAATACATTTTTTCTAGAAAATGAACTATGTTATGAATCTAATGACGTTAGTTTCATCAAATTCCGAGTTAAACTCCGCCGTGTGGAATTTCTTAAAGTTGAATGATGTAGTGTATTTCATGGCTCATTTGGGAGGTTCAATTTGTATATGGATTGAAAAGCCAACCAACTAATGCAATTATTGCCTACCTCAAAAAGGTTTGGATTGAAGGAGCTTAAAGAGAAGAAAAGCGTGCCATTCTTGTTTTTCTTACAAACACTACTCTCATTTTAGTGACCACTGTGCATTGCAAGCCCTACCAAAAATCGCAAAATGACAAGAATGTTGTGAAATTTCCAATGAGCATTCTCAACTCTCTCGTATTTCGTTTGGCACAAAAGGTCATCATTTCAAAATATTCTCACTGAGATATGCTCCTTCAAAGTGCACTCCCTATTTTTCCATTGATCCAAATAAAATCTCAATCTTAAATATTGTTGCTCCCCTAATAATGCTTTATAACTCCAAACAACTTTTAGAAGTTGTGCACAACTCAATGGGCTCACCACGCTTCAATTACAATATCACTTGGATTACAACAAACTAACATTGCACATGCCACGCACCCACAATATTAGTCCCCATTTCCAACTCACACTGCTACGTGCCTACGTCCCAGTTTCGGGATGACTAGCACACACTCCACACATCACCCGGCATGCTACTTGGTGATATGATGTGGAACTTCCACTGTTGTCCAAGCACTCGGTGAAGGCACTATTCCCCTCCGGTGCTAAATGCCTATGAATATCACCCCACTCCATACTAGGCTCATGTATTTGCTACTTTCACTTCATCACTCATCGGGACTCACAACTAGGGACACCTTGAAAGTGGCCTAATGAGGAGCGTGACTCACTCAACTGGAGCCACAAGACACTTGTACAAGTGTCCTACTATGCCTTGAGAGCGGTGGTAAGGTTGCATTACCAATCTCACCAWCCTTGAGTTATGAAGACTCATCATGGCTCCAAAAAGGAGGGAGGAGGGAGATCAACCCTTCCTATAGTACTTTTTGCGGCATTCTATAGAACTCTCCTTTGTGAATTGAAGAAAAATCCCAAACCCACTTGGATTTTGGAAGACCATCCAAAATCTCTAAGGTCTGCCATTATTTGAACTCGCAAACTTCCAAATAGTGTAACTTTGCGTACATAGCTTTAAACCCCACATGCAAGCCTATATTTCGGATATGTACGCAGTGAGTAAATGCAAGTGGAATGCTTACTTGTCCCATCTTAACTAAAAAAAACGAGCAAACAAATTCCTCAATTTCTTTGCACTTTTGGCCCATTTTGAAAGTATTTCCCTTTCAGGTCAATAGGGGTCAACATGTCAAGATGAATACAAGTCTTCCAAAATACTCAATTTGTTAGAAAATTTCTACAAACCCTCAAACCATTTTAATCTAACAAGGACTAAAATGGTCTATTGAATAACGTTCAAGGAATTTAACTATTTTGATGAATGTATCAAGGAACTACAACTCTGACCTTTATATACAACGCGAGCATCTGACTTCAGGTTTGAAACCAAGATTCCAGGTGCTAAATAATCACAACCTCAAAGCCCATTCGAATGAATGAACCTCTGCTCCACCTTCACAACAGAGGGCCATCCTAGTTTGTTTATCTAACCAAAGGTTACATGATTTTACATTGAGAAACGCCTTTCTACAACTCTTCGTAATCAACTCAGAGCTACCCTGCAGGCTAGTACATCGCAAAGGTTGAAATAATCTCGTGCTAGAGAGAAACTATAACATCCCATCCTTCGTGAACATGTTACAGCCTAAGATAGATCTCCACCTACTACAAAGAGCCAGTTCAAGACACTATCCCCAGGCTGATCACAACGTCGATCACCACACCAAGAGCAAACATCAAACACGTAAGATCTGGAGCTTGCTTGAGAAAGCTATGGCGACCCAATCAGGTTGGGTGGACGACCATTGCAGCTGGTTAATCTCAGCCCCTGCCGTATATGCTAATATTGGATCGAGGTTGCCTTCAACGGGTTGGCTGATCGATGACAGGTCCCAAATCAGAGCCTGCACAGGAACCAAATGTTACAATTCAGACAACGGAGAAACCAAATAAATATGAAAGCAAGAATCTGAGCGAAAGTGAAAGTGAAGAGAAAGTGAAATCTAGTTTTGCAGGAGTCAACAACAAAAGTATTCCAAAAGTCTACCTGTGAATCATCTCCAGCCGTGCAGATGTGGCAAGGACTGTGCGGAGCCCACGCAACAGCATTCACGCACTCTTGGTGCCGCTGCAGCTCTGCAACTGGTACGGTTGGCACACGAATGTCCAGGACAACCACTTTGGCACTATCCATCAAGATGGTGGCCATGTACCGGGGGTCCTGCTTGTTCCATCCCAATCGTAGAAGAGGCGTATCCGGCTGCGTACTCTCGTAAATAATCGTCGAATGCTCTTTATCTCTCAAGTCAAAAACGCGAACGGATCCATCTGCTGAGACGGAAGCAAACACACCAGCACCTCCCCACGCGATGTCGTAAACTTCTTTGTCGTGGGCTATCAGTTGGGTGTCTACCACTTCTCTTTCGATATCCCAAATTGTACAAGTTGTATCAATGCTCGACGTCCCCAACCGCTTTGGCTCAGCCTCATTCCAATCGAACGACGTCAACGGGGCGCAGTATTCACTGTACTTGTTATTGTTGAGAAGACTTTTCAGTTCAACCTTATCATCGTGAATCTGCGCATAATACAAAATAGTCAAAGAGGCTGACAACGTGCATGACTGACAATCCGAAGCCACCACAAATTTTGACGCAATCAGAACCGCAAGTACCCTCAAACTGTGAGGAACAAAGAAYGAACTATTCCGCGCCCAGGTCTCGAAGACAAAATTAAACCCTGCTATTCTCGTATATTGAAGTACGAGAGAAAGAAACCTAAAATGGGGGAAAAAACAGGAAAACAAAATTTGAACATGATTATCCGTTCCAAACCCTGAAACAAGAATATGGGACAAAAGACCGTGACGAAGATAGTATTTCTTAACCCTGGCATTTGCAAGAATACATTGCTCAATCATCGTCAGTCAATCCACACCTGCCATATGCGTAGATAATCCCCAGTAGTAGCCAGCAARTCTGTTTTCTGGCATTCTTTGTCAGGAATGAACATGATTTTTGTAGTCGGATAGGTATGCTCAAACGACAGCTTCGGGTCCGCCTTAAAGTCACACGTCTCATCATCCAGCTGCACGATCTCCACCTTGTTGCACTGCTCTTCGATAAAAGATCCGATGGCAAGACGCATGTTCTTGTCTTTGCGAACGCTCCAGTTCATGCCATAAATAAGCCACGGGGCGTCGTAAGTGTAGATTTCAGACCTACGTTGGGGCTCCTGCCCATACATGTCCATGCCTGAATCATGAGCCATGAGACCCCACCCTGAGRTACGCCTAAGACAACGATTGAATATTCACGTTAAAGATGACTGCATGCTACCAGATTGTCACACTTCCTGCCACCAATAAGAAACAAAATTTAGTAACCCAACGCCACGGTCGAGACTCAGTCGCGAAGGAAAGCTAAGCCTATCAYGTATCGACTGTCCAACCTCCGACCACGACTGCGGAAACGGGGAAGAAAAATCACACTTCGCCCTTCGACAAATGTTCTAATAGTGAGATTCTAACGCCTGCGCTGAACTCCCAATCGAACTGGAATTTCTGATTAAAGTCACGACTGAAATACACGACTCGCGACCAGTYTCAACGCATTATTGCAAACTATCAAAAAAATCTGCCATTCCCTCTTCCCCTTCGCGACGACATAAACAAAACAGACAAATTGCAMCACGAAGCTCCCGGAGGAAATCCTGAAAACGAGCGTCGACCCGGAACCRTCGAAAAAATCATCTTCGAAACATTCTCTCTCCAATTCCCGCTCGCTACCACACACAAGACTTCGAGGGGAAAGAAACAATCTAAACCCGCCAAACCCTAAACGCGAAAATGTCGCATTTGCTCCAGACTCATCGCCATATGAAGGCGACAAAAATGCAGCGGACAAGGTGCTGGGGCAAACGCGACTTCTTACCATGGTGGCGCCACGAAGCTGGATTGCGGGCACGCATGGGGCGTGCGAGGAGACAATGGAAAGGGCAGACCGTCTCCGGCGCTCCGACGGATATGAGCCCAGCGCAGGGCTAAGCTAAGCTTAGGGCTTCGGAGGAGCTAAGCTTAGCGGCAGACACTCGACGCACATGGGCAGAATGTTCGACACCTGAGATCGGAAGTCAAGAACACATGGACTATTGTCTGTTCACACCTGACCTCCTGGGTAAACTCGTTTGAGTTTTTTTTGAAGACTGGTCTTGTGGAAATGAAGTGGACGGTGAAGATGAATGTTTTTTCTATTTTTAAGTATCTTGTTAGGGTGAGGTTTGACATAAATGAAGTAACAAGTAATTTTAGACAAAAAGCGTCCCATGTATGCTTACCTATTCACGCTAGCATACATTGTTTTGGTATTTTGAAGTCGATCGTATGGCCAAGAAGTGAAAGATGAAGATGCATGTTTATGTTGTTTTTAATTGTTTTGTAAGGTTTCACCATGAATGAAGCAAGTTTTGTCCCACAGTGTCACATGATTCTTTTTCTGATTGGTCTAAAGTGACATGGATTCTATCAAAATGTGACTAAAAAATGTAATTTTGATTTTGTCTWTAGTGAAACAAACCTTTGCAAATGACTTATTAATTCACTTTCATTATACAATTTTTTATATTTAGAAAAAAATGATGACTGCTGCACTAAATAGACTGGCCATTCTATTTAGTGTCGACGTTAAAATAGTGTTGTCCCTCAATCAATGTGATGAACTACATTGAATAGGGGTACTATTAAGAGGACTAAAAAATTAAAGGGACTTATTGTGAAAAATTGTAGATGTTTGAAACATGATGTGCAACCCCGGACATTTTAGTAACTATTGTTGTACAACACAAGTAGATATTTAAATAGTGTGAAATATTTAATTAGTATGGGTCCCCATAATACCCCTTTTCAGTGTAGGTAACATGAAGTAAGGTAACTACACCTAAAATTGCGTAAATAGGCAATTAAGCATGGTTCCTATTATTATATTGAAAAATATTTTGTGGGGGCTTTTGGTAGTCAAGAGAGTATTTTAGAGTCTCTTAAAATGGATTTTTTGGACATAATAAGAAAGAATTGAGAATTTTGAAAGTGCTAAAAATAGGTGTTTCTAAAATAAACCATACTCTCATGAATAGTGGTAGAATTTTTTAGGCAAGAATCTAAGGAGGGTGCAATTTTTGAAAGTGGTCAATATTAGGTGCAGTTATCTTAATGCTTGTCTTAATGCCTCGTTATGAGAAATAAGCTATGGTGCTATGGGAATGGTGAGGGACCTACAATGTGTCGCCTACCGCACCTATGGACAATTGTGGTGATTAATGTTGTGAGAGAATTGCCGGGTTAATTCATTGTCAACTGGGGCCTTTGGTAAATAAAAGATTGAGGTACATAATAGAAGGATCTAAAACCAAACAAAAAAATAGAAAGACTGGAAACCAATTGGTGTGCAAAAATAAAAGTTGTATATATAGCTGCACCCTACATGAAATTGTCAAATTTTAGCCACTTGCCAATTTGAATCCAAGCCTAATATTCAAGTTGTTGGAGGTGGGTATATTCCGCAAACAAGGTGGGTATTGCTGTAGGTTTGGGCATTGAGGGGCTTATAGTGTTTTGGACATGGGAGAGGGGAATTGCTTTAGGCTTGGTTGTAGCAACAAACTCTTGCTCCATCATTCTTGACTAATGAATGTAATGAAATTTGAAGCTTAGTTTCAAAACCCGAATGTCTTTGAAAGAAGCAAATTGTAGCCTTTGCGAAACCGTTCAAAGTTGAAAGAGATTGATTAGTAATAATTTAATACTAGAAGTAGTAAACTATTTTTTTTATAAAGATAGGATGGAACTGGTGCCCTTGGGCCGCCCCCTCTTAGACCCTTCTATAAAGAGGAACAAATTATCAAGGCAACTCTAAAGATTTTTTGAATAATCGTGGTGATAGCATTTTAGAATTGAACCCCAAAGTTCCACAAAGTCCAAGTGCTTGTGGGAGACTCTTAGAATTCTGAGTAGGCTTATATGACCTCAATTTTTGACATAATATTTTGAAACATTTTGGAAAATAGGAAATTATATACATTAGGTTTGGATGAATATAATTTTTGTTTCAATCAATGCTTAGGAGCAAAAGTTATGCCATTACAAGTCCAAAAAGTAATTTAAGGGGCAGTAAACAAAAAATGACAAAAAAATAATTTTTTACTCAAAGATTATATTTTTCATCTCATGTGAATTTTTGGTTTATTCTATTTGAATTAACTATGAGAAAGTTGTGGACAATCTTATTTTAAGGGCAATATAATATCTAAGCATCTTTTCGAAAAACTAACTTATAAAACTCATTTTAGAATGTAATTTTGACAATTTTTCAAAAAAAATTGATAGGCATAGTTAAAATTGCTTGTTAGTAAAATCTCACCATTGAGATTATTGTGTTTCAATTCCATCTTAGAGATATTTTTTATTCTATTTTATTTTCAATCTTGAACCTACTTCCACTTAATAATTTTTTAATGATTCAAACTATAACTCTGATCTTTGCAATTGAAACAACGGTTATGAGTGATTTTGATGAAAAAATGGCCTCAAGACTTCTAGGATTAAGGCAACTACCAAACCACATCTAAAACCAAGATAATTGTTGTATTTATNGCCCAGCGGTAGTCCCTCATCACCAAGACCCGCAGCTGTTGCTAAATTTAGCCAAAGTAATCCGACCAAAAAAACATTGACATCTACTAAAAATGTCATTACCACAGGATTTCACAGGATTTAGAGAAAGWTCGGAATCCTACATGGAAGTTCCGGTATGCAGCAGTTGTAAGAGGAGAATCAGAATTGTTGACTGGGGACATTTTGGGGGAGTCTTTTGAAAAGAAAACCAGGAGAGCCAAGTTTCCCACTTCTAGCAAATAATTTTTAGCATGTCGCTTCCTTGAACTTCTGGGTTGCTTCGGAAAACAATTGTTAACATTGAACTTCCTTGAATTTTTGGGTTGTGTTTAATTAGTTTGAAAACAAGGCAAAGCTACTCACTCCTAMTTTCTCACATAGAAGTGAAAACATCATGGAAATCGACCAAGGCAATTCCGACTTTGGAAAACTCGATCGGATATTCATTTCTAATTCCCGCATGCACAGYATGAAAGTTTGCTCGTYGTTTGAATGTCGAGCCCAATACCCGCTTCTGTTTTTAGCTACTTTGAGCTCTGTATGAAAATCACATTCGGTCCCGTCCACAGAATTATGTAATCTAATTTTAGGGTTAGAGGCCCTGCGACCAGTAAGTAAGTACGTACCCAGAGGAGCCCAATGACCGTCGTCTCGCTCAAGTCATACTGCTTCTGCAGCGCCTGCAACGCATCCACGAAGTGGTGTCCGTCGCTCTTCTCCACCTTGTGCTCCKCCATGATACGCTTCGTCAATGCATCTCTCCTTGCGCCGTGTTTGGTAAATTCTTCCTCCTGGAGCGGAAACATCCACCGCAGATATGGAATGTGCTCCGACATGGTGAGAGACGCCCCGAGCTTCATCCCCTGCGCAATCACCTCCTTGAATTCCCTCCCTTGGGCGTCCAACTCCCCCGCGTCATCCACGAAGCGCTTCCCGAACACGATGCGCGTGATGTTATTGAAGGCCATGGCGGACAAGTATCGCCTGACCGTCACGGGGTTGGCGCAGTCGGTCCACAGGGCGGCCACCATGGCGCCCACTTCGTCCTCTCTCACGGGTCGGAGCGCCTCCAGGCGCTTCGCGGTGAAGAGCTCCAGGGTGCACACTTTGCGCACCTTCACGTAGTGCGGGCCGTAGTCGGCCCAGATAAGGTCCTGCCCGTYGCGGCTGAAGCGCGCCGCGGCGCGCGTGAGAGGGCGCGAGGCGAGAGTTTGGTCTTTCTCCTTGAGCATCTCCTGCGCGGCGGCCGCGGAGGAGACRACCACGTTGAGAGTTGGACCCATCCAGACGGACATCACGGGGCCGTAGCGCGTCGCCCACGCCAGGAAGCACTGGAAGCGCACGGGAGTGATCTGGAGCAGGTTACCCACCACGGGCCAGGGCCGAGGGCCGGGGGGTAACCGGCAGGACGCGCCACGCACCGCCTTGTACAGAAGGAAGAGCACCGCAGCAGCGATGGCTACCACTGTGGACGTGTTCTCCCAAATGGCCGCGGCTGCCATGGTGATCGGACCACTCGAACTAGCTGCAGCAGATTATGATCGAAATGAAATGTATATCCAAGGGATTCGATCACAGTGTAGCTCTAGCTAGAAGCAGCTAGCGCACTCACAATGCAATGCGTACCGGCATTGGTTCACCACCCAATGAAGTCCCCTCTCTGTCTGTGATCAGCAATGTACACCACCGTGTGACTGTTCTTCCAAATTACTGCTGGCATTGTGGCCTCGGCTTGCAACATACTGCACTCGTACTCCTGCAGCTTATGAAATGAAATATCCAAGTTAGGGGATCACAATGCGTGTCCGTAGCTCTAGAAGCAGCTAGCGCAATCACAATGCATGCAATGCGTACCGGCACTTAATTGTTCACCACCAAAGACTAACACAGCAATGACGCGCGTACGCACGA